>JAHWFP010026034.1:15003-41881 GCA_023313725.1 Lithobius niger
AAACGACGTTGTGGGTGTAATCCAATCAAATTGAGCGAAGCATTTTTGCTGCCACCTACGTCCCTTTGCGACGTCTCACAAGTTCTGAGGGGAGTCTGGGACTTTTGGGACACCCTGTAGTGCATTAACAAAGACTTAACTGTCAGTAGAACAAATCACAGCTTCACTAACTTTTGAAGTAATTGGTGTATGAAAAGTATGGGCTAGCATCCCGTCATCTGCTTCTTTAACAGATTTGGAATAGTAAGGTTAAGTGCAAATCCCCATATAAATAACCTTCTGATACTATTGAAAAATGTCTTTATTACGAAACATGGTTGGCTAAGCTAGTTTATTTAATCAACAGCCATTTTCCCATACAGATCTGTTTCTAATAGCAACTTTCTTGTACTTTTATAAGGAATTTACTCAAGAAACGGAGTTTTTTTCATTAATACTCATGAAAATCATGCTTTTTCTCAAAAACTAATAAGATTACCAAAAAAAAGTCGTGTTTCAAAAGTTGTAGGGCATTTAACGGTGAGTAAAATGGGCTATAAGAAAGTTAAAATTGGACACCAGTAAGGGAGATATCATTGGGCGTAGTTCCCAATATGGCATGCAATAGGGCAGCCAAACGACCATGATTTGGACCACATGACCGACCAATTGTGTTTAACACTCCTGTAGATGTGTAATAATGCACAGCAGTCAAACTGAGGGTACATAAAAGTGCATACATGTATTGAGCTAGCTTCTGTACTATTTAGCTTTATCATTTTGTCCATTCATGGGCAGTTGACAGCCTGAGCAGGCTGGAGAAGATAGTGGACCTGTCCCATCTGTTCCCATTGTACGAGCGTGTCATGTAAAGTTGGCGTAGGACGGAAGGTGCGGAACATTGCGAAGGTGCGATTCTGTCTGTGCCAGACGTTGCGAGATTCCTTGAATCTCTATTCCACAAATGTTTATCCTTATCAGGTGTGTCCCCTCTCTTGCGGCAGTTAGGAAACGACATCACCCATGGCCACTTCTCGACTTGTTCAAATGTTTGTGGAGTGCAAAGAACCGAAGGATTGATGCTTCTGCCCAGCCTGGGATCTTCCCTTCGTATCTTCCAGCCTTTCGGGGAGGCCATATGTTCCACTCCATATAAAAGCTTCTTCACCCAGAATATGTTTTTCCTCTTGGCCCTAGCTGGCAGAGTGAACTGGCCGCTATGGCGAGGGACAAGGTTTATAAGAAAGCAAAGTGACTTTCATTTTACCACCCGAGTTCCGAGTCCCCTGTCGGATCATTTTGATATCTTGAAGCCACAAAGCACTTAAAAGAACCCTCTGTCGACGAGCATGTGGAGAACCGAAGGTATGGAGGAGCCGAGAGGAACCACAGCTGGACTCCGCTGTTCCTTAAAATTGACAGGGACTTCACATGTCCAAGCAAGGATCTTGTGTCACCTTCCCTGGTGGCTCTCTGGATTTGTGAAGTCATCAGTAGGGCCTATGATCAGTCTTGAAGTCAGGTGATTCCATTGGATTCTGTTTGGCCCACGAACTAAGTGCTCTGGTCTCATCGTGGAAATTTGCGGCGGGGACAACACTAGCTGAGATTCTAACCACATGCTCTTGGAAGAATAAGACGACTTTCGTCAGCCATTATTTCCGGAATTTCCGTAAGTCTTTGGAAGTATGGGGATGATGATCTCATCTTTTCCGCTAGCCTTATTAGCGGACAATGAGGTGGCTGGACTGCCAAGGGAGACAGTTGATTGAAGAGATGGGAAGATTAGTATCACTAATACTGTCCGTTTTCTCTTGCCTTTGTGTGTGCTATTATGTTAAATGCATGGTAACTGGCTCAGGATTCGACGTGTCCTGCCATCCTATTGTACAAATGCAGCTTAAATTTAAAGGTAAATATTTTAGAAGACAAGTAAAAACATAGTTTTAAACATAAAAATAGTGTTTATGTATCGTAAAATACTTACCCTGGGAAACCCTACTACCAACCCCACTGGCTGAACCTGCAACCATGAATCAGGAAATGAAAAGTGAGGTCAATGAGCTGTGGCGTTAATGAGTTATGTAATATGGGGTGGTAGTAGGGTTCGGGACCCATACTTTGCCTTAAAGTTTTTGGGTTTATGTTGGGCATGGAGCATATTTTGAGAATGAAAATAGCTTAAATTAAAAGGCAAGTATTTTAGAATAAGTAAAAACTATTTTGCCCAGTAAGTTCTTACAGCACAGTCCAAATATTATGTTGAACTGTACTTTTATAGATAATACATAAATGGAACGATACTGAAGGCATTACAGTTGTGAATTTTCTGGTTATATGAATGAAAGTATGCCTAATTCTAAGGTCTTTAGTACCATATACTATGTAACATATGCAGATATGTAATCCTTCTGTGCTATACTATCATTACAGTTAAGGCTGTCAACTGAACTGTCCGAAGCAACTGCAAAACTTAGTGCAGTTCATTCAGAATTGCAGCAGTCTCGAGGAAAAGTGCAAGAATTGAATTCTATGAATGAAACCTTGAAATTGGATATAAGAAAATGTCACACCGAGTCAGAAGGATTTCATCTTCAACTGAAAGGTTTAGTTATTTAGTTTAATTTTTTTATGGTTGATGGGGAGGTTTTCATCAGCTAGTTCCTAAAGTTGGCGCAATAGCTACTGATTTCTAAGATTTATGCAGGAATTATGAATAGATTCGAATAATATCCATTATTTCTTGTCCAAGTCATTTTTTCATTGTACTTTATTGAGATATTCTAGTAGTTTTAAAAGAGGCTTGTTAGCAGGACTGTATCACTGCTCTAATTTCCAGGTTCATCCCTTGTTCAAACCACTCCAGTGCTTTCGGGAAGAGAAGGAACTTGCAAATACTTATGCATGTCGACTGTAGCATGTAAAAAATTCTACGTATTTCCTAGCAGAATTGTTTCGATATAGCCTAAAGCAGGATGTTAATATTACTGTTTTATTTTTGTATTTCGCTTAAAGACAACTAGCCCAAAATATTCTCATAAGTGTTGCAGTAACTACATAGTATTCAAATTGAATGATAAATAAAAATCTGCAGTGCTTTCTTTCCATATGGTGCAGCATGACATTGTGACTAGAAAAGTTGTTCTAGGCATAGCATGATTGCAAAGTAAATGCTTCTGTATGTTAAGCCCCACGAATTGTGATTTACTGCTGCCTGCCTACTGTGTTCCTGAACAAGATCTATTTTGTACACATTGCTGTTAGTTAACTAGTGGAATTGTGGCATCAGTGAACTTAGGCAACATTACATGAGGTGGTCCACAAAAACTGCACAACCTAAATTTTAATTTCAAACTTTTTTCTAAGTTTTAAAAAGCAAGTGCAAGTAAGGGCCACTTCTCTGAATCCAAAATCCTTGTCTTAGTCGGAAAAGTCTGTCCTATTTTTCAAAATTTTTTGGTAAGAACTTGTGGTATAGCCACGATGCACTTGAGCGCATTTTGGCTGCTGCGAATGAAAGCCACATTTTTTCTCAAGTTTTTTTTTTCTTAAGTGTCAAAAAATAAAACCCACTTTTTCGGAATCAGAGATAGATTTTCATAAGCAGTGTTGATTTAAAGTTGGATCCTGAAAAGTGTTCTCTTTCTTTAATACTCTGTTCGGCACACAATAACAAAAAAACAAGCTGCTTTCCCATAGAGATAAATAGACATAAATCGCTGGAAATAATATTAAGGAAAATTGGAAATTAGCCAACAGCGAAAATTATACACTAGAAATAACATAGTTCAGTAAGCCACCTATATGCACTTACGTTTCGTCGGAGTGGCATGGCCCGGATTCGAACCGGCTACCCAGTTCGCCCTAGTGTATAATTTTCGCTGTTGGCTAATTTCCAATTTAGAGATCATTAGGCAGACTGTTTCGCTGTTGTTTGGGCTCTGCTGTAAAGAATACTATGTGGATGAGAGCATAGGCACCTTGGTGGTGGTAAATTAACAAGGTCAAACCCGGACTGGCTTCAGCAAGCTAAAAAAGCAGAAACTACTGCTTGTGTGGGGCTCTATTCTACTGAATGTTAGACACCCACATTTAGTAGAATGGAGCACCATACAAGCAGTAGTTTCTGCCTTTTAGCTTGCTGAAGCCAGTCTGGTTTTGAGCTTGTTAATTTACCACCAGCAAGGTGCTTATGCTCTCATCCAGAGTATTCTCTACTGACAAGCCAAAAGAAGGTGAAACAGGCTTTCTAGAGATCTCTATGGGTGAGATCAACTTGATTTTATGTGCTCATGCAATTGAGAGGCCTGAATGTCGGTGGCTAACATTCAGGGAGCCCTGTACAAGCAGTAATTTCTGCTTTTTAGCTTGTTGAAGCCAGTCCAGTTATCATCTTGTTAATAACCAAAAGTCATCAGATTTCTGGCTGACTTTTTGGTTATTGCGTAAGAAAGTGTTTTTAAGATTTGGACATGAGCCTGTCGGCATTGAAAATGGTTCCATTTGCAGTTTTTTCAAAAACTTGAAATTATAAATAAAAGTTGGGGCTTCGGTAAAACGAATGGAGCCGAAACGACCTCAACGTATTCAGAATAATTTCAAGTTGCGCGTTTTGTGTGGACCAATCTGAACCAAAATGGAACAAAAATAAAAAGTAACTGATAATATTAATTGCCTCTGGAACTCATTTTTAAGTGAACCTGGGAGCAGTGACTGTATGAAGAAAATGTGGCCATTTAGTTGTTTTTTTTTTCAATAATTTTTTAGCCTTGGATGAAACTAGAATTAACTTGGAAAGAAGCATTCAGGATAAAACTAGTCAATCTCAACAGCTTGAATCACAATTGGAAAGGTGTCGAACAACTATTGCAACTACGGCAAGTGCTAGCAAAGAGAGTGTTGATGAGGTAAGCTTCTTTTAAATGTTCAGTTGTCATCTTAATGGGACAACCCAGTATAAAATGCAGTGTAACTGCCCATAGTTTGCAGTGAAAAAAAGTTGGAATCAAAAATTAGTATTGGGACAGAAAACAAAAAAAAATTATTTGGTTCCAGTTGCGTGCGGGTAATTATTTTATTATTTTTCTTTTATTTTCTTGTTATTACTGGAAAGTATTGGTTCTTCCTATAATTTTACCAGAAAATTGAGCAAAGTACTGATCAGTCTCGTCAAGAATTTATACCGACCCTATAAATTCTTGGCCTCGTTGAGCACAAAGCTTGCACAATAAAATTACGTACAACTAGGCTCTTGTTGTACGTCAATCCCTTGCAGCTCTTGTATGAAGATTTAGATTTGATGTTTTCCATAAAGAAACTTTTAGTGCTGGAGATACGATGTTTCGGTGTAATCCTTTACTTGTACGTTTAGTTACTGTAGATACTGATCCTTACGTGCTCAAGTTCGATGTTTTTGGTTAGATATAAACAGTTGCAAAGCAGAATTTATTGTAGTAGCCACCCAACAACATCCAAGTGACCTGCGAATCTGCTGCCTTAAATTGCTGCCCAATTATTCTAGTTTGTCTTTTATTCTTCTTTTGCAGACAACATTACGTGAAGTGAAACTACAATACGAACAACAAATTAGTAATTTAAAGACCGAAATTGAAACCTTAAAGAATAGTTCTCCAAGTCAAACCGATAGTCCATCAAACATGATTACCGAGGTAAGATGGTAGTTTTCTGCTGTAGCTTTTATTTTATTTTCCTTAAGAGCAGGGTGGGAAAATATAGTGATATTTGTATAAATATCCAAAATATCTGATACTTTGATATGCAGCTTATAACAAGAATCTTACAACCTACTGCTAAAAATTTGCCAGAAAAAACAAAATTTAAAAGGAAAATAATGAGACCTAACACTTATGTTGGTGGATTATGTGGGGTGGAGAAGCGGGAGGCCTTCCCCTACACCCTTGCAGAGAATGGGACCCACACGTGCATGGGGGCTTGCACTGCACTGAAAACAGTGCCTGTCAGTCATTTGCGCCCCCACGGAAAGTACAAAATGTCGCATACCTTAAATAGGCGGCATAGTTCTCTTTGAAGAGGACCACTCCTATATTTTATTTTTGTGAACTGATGTCAACATATTGAGGCACCTTCCTGTCAGGAATAGAATAAATAGATTATGGAGCATGTTAAGACTGCCTGTGCATCTGTCAAACATGACGTAATTTGTAAAATGAATTTATTTTTATTTTAATATTCTTTTGGAGTCGGTATTTTAGTAGGCTATACTAATGCAGCAATACTGCGCCTGCGCCTAGTTGTCTAAACTCAAAATTGAAACTATGATGCGAAGCAGACGTGTGCCATGAAAGCATAGCTCTATTTTATTGTTGGCTAGGATAAATTATGAACAACAGATTGTCTGTGTGTTGAGCTTTTTATTATTACTTTTACTTTGTTTCCATGTTAAACGCCTGTTGTTTAAAAACAAAGTTGTGCATTGTTGTAAGCAAAAGGTTAGAGCCGAAGTAAAAGAAATAAGTCAACAATTGATGAAATCGAGCAAAGTCATTGTTGTACATGGCAAGCCAAGAGGTGAAAAAAGCACTGTTAATTGAGCTTGGAATGTCGGCTACTAAATGTTACCAGCAACCAGGCGTTCGGTTTGCTCGAGAAAAGTGGGTAGTTTAGAGGAAGAGGTAAGGAGGGAAGCAGGAAAGGGTTCAGGGAGGGGGGTGAGAGGGAGGAAAGCGGAGGAAAGTATTTAATTCAACTACCCATCCAAATTCAACTACGTCTAGCAAATGGGGAAGGAAAGATAGGGATGGGTACGAGGACTGGGTAGGAAGGGAGAGGATGGGAGGAAAGGAAGAGCGTTACAGGAGTCTCAATGAACATCCAGCCGTCACCAAACAAAAACTGGGAAACAACCACGGGTAAAATAGAACCACGAATTGAAAAGTAGGAAAATTACCTGTCAAACCAAGCACTGAACAAACACCGTGAAACAAAACCCTGGACGAAGCTAAATACAACTGCTAGTTTTTCATGAAACAAAGTACAATGCAACAGGGAATGTGCTTGATTTCGGTGCGTGTGTGTAAAGACATTGTTTTCTCATTCGTAGCATCCTTCCTCAACTGTGTTACTCTTTGGGATCCTTCCCTGCCCTGCGGTGCTTTGTAACATGTTATTTTGTGTCATTTCCGTTTGGAAATGCATGCAAATTTGCGTCACTTCCGCCCCTACTTCCCCTCCGTTCTGCCCTCTCTACTAACCTCCACTCTTTTCTTGCCGCTGGCATGAATGGTTTTGTGATCGGCGACATCGTTGTTATTGAGGAAGAAAATGGTGAACGACGACAACTTCAGGTGGAACGCAATAGTGGACAACTACAAGCAAGGATGGATGGTGCGTTTCGTGGACGGTTTCGTAAAAAGGCGGGAAAGCGACGCCCGTTGGGAAGCGAATGGCCGCCGACGATATTGAAGATGAGCGAAACAAAACGGCGGCTCGTGTGGACAGCGTCGGCCGTCATGGTGAGTACGATGTAGTTGGTCGATTAAACGTTGGCTGTGTGCGATTATTGTAGGATAGTGGAAAAATAATGTGGGAATCCGTTATTTATCGTATGGCCAGGGGGCGTATGAATGGTGATAAGCCTACTAGTGCCGACACGTTGGTAGAGTGAGCGAAAATTCCACGAACTCGGTCCTGGGGCGAAACCACGTGCAAAATTATTATAGTAATAATAATGAATACCACTTGGTGAAAAAGTGAGGCAGGCACTAGAAGCCGGCTGAGGGCCGTGCAGAGGAATAGGCGTAGGGAGTAGCGGTTGTGCTAGACTTGGACGTAGGCAACGGTGAAATGCGTTGCACGAGGAGATTGTGAAAGTTTTATGAGATCGAATCCGTCTTGCGGACGAGGGGCCGGGCAGAAGTCCGTGCCGTGAATGCCGTCCGAGGGATGAAGTATGAAGTAGGCCTAACGAGCGAGGTGTGTCATAGGCAGAGTGATACGTTGCGAAAAATGTTGAAATTTGGAAATGTGAGCCCCGTCGAGCGGTTGGGCAAACTCGGCGGCACGGATTGGGTAAATTTCCTGTTCGCGGTCGGAAACTGGGCCACGGCAGATTTCAAAACTTTGTGGCTGACATTGCTATCAAATAAAAATGCGGACTGACGGACTGGTAGGTGTCAAGTGGCCAGAAAGTCGGCAGTGTGATCCGGCGAGAACTGGCGGCCTGGATTTAGGGCACCTGGTATGACCATGAGCTGATTGGTTTGGGAAATTAATTTTTTTTGTACATGGGACGGTGGCGTACTTGGACCTCCAGTGGTAACGATTGGCCCGGGTTGAATTTAATTTTTTTTTTTTGTGTTTGTTGGTTTTATTGGACCGCCGGCAGGGTGGTGAACGCAGGCTGGGCGAGAATTAATTAATCACCGATCGTTTTTGTAATCAGTGCAAATGACTGGCAGACTTATTTCACCTCGGACGTCGGATTTATTTAAATCCGCTATGCAGATCTGATGGGAGAATGGCAGGTGCGACGTTGCGAGATGTATATGTCGATAGGCATGAACATTTTTATTTATTTTTTATTTTTATTTTGGGGAGTATGCTGCCGTTGCTATGTGATGTACAGGTCTGTGCTGTGGACCGGTTCGATATTGTTTCACCGAAGCTAGCGGGTGCGGACGTTTCTGAAGTCGTCGTGGATGCAACAAGGTGTGGGAGGCACCGTACTGTGCATGAGTGAGGGGGCAGTGATCGTGACACCGGCTTGGGAGGCAGCTCCCTAGTTCAGTCTGCTGCAAGCGATGCGTGGAGCTGGACAGTAGGGTTGCCCAACCGAGAGGGTCTCCTGGTGGGCGCTTGTGCAAACCGGACGGCCACAGGTTTCTGAGGCCGGTTCGTCGGTGCAGTGGACGTCGACGGACCCGTGTACACCGACTGCAAAGTTTAGTGGGGTAAGATTTCGTGTCGTAGAACTGGCACATTTTTGAATCTTTCCTAAAGAGTAACACAGTTGAGGAAGGATGCTACAAATGAGAATCGAAGATTCTACCAGAGAACTTGTTCTCGCAGGAGAATCTTTAAGTTCTCAGAGTAGAATCCGACGAAACTGTGTTACGTTGAGTACCCTCCCGCCTCCTTGCTACGGACTCTTACCGCGCATGCTGCGTGCGAAAAGAGTGGAGGTTAGTAGATAGGGAAGAACGGAGGGGAAGTAGGGGGGAAGGGACACAAATTTGCATGCATTTCCAAACGGAAATGATGCAAAACAACAGGTTACAAAGCGCCGCAGGGCGTGGAAGGATCCCAAAGAGCAGTTTCGTCGGATTCTACTCTGAGAACTTAAGATTCTCCTGCGAGAACAAGTTCTCTGTAGAATCTTCAACTTTGGAGCATTGTTGTTACAGCATTGTTTCCTCTGTCGTATACTATTTTTGTATCTCCCTTAGGGAAAAGACACTGTTGTTTTTAACATTGTTAAAGCAGTGTTTAATCTGTGTTTAATTTAAGCAGTGTTATGTTTTTCTCAACTCGGGTTCTAGCTGATTATGAAGCAAGATATCTTAAGACATGTTTAATTTTTCCTGAAAAAACCTCGTTTTTTCTTTAGCAAACCTCTACACCTGTATCTTGGTAACGTTCATTTTTGTGTTTAATAGCAATACGGTAGGTTCTTGTTTCCGTGCCCTGTATAATCACCTAACATTTGTCATTGTATTTATAGGACACCCTGTAGGTCACGAATTCCTGCTTTAATATCAATTAGCTCTCACCCGTATTCGTTTCGCCATTGTCAATTCCTGCTTTAAGTAGCTAGCCAACAAATTTTAATCTGCTTGAACTCAAATTGGTTAATACTTTCAATTGTATGTTTAGGTGAAAAAGATTATGAATACTGTCTACAAACATTTACAAGCGGAATTTGAAGCAGATGGTAATTATTCTGGAGCAGAAGTTTGTCAGCAATTGATGCAGTCTATACGGGTATAGCACATTTTTCTGCCCTATTTTTAGTAATACTGTTTTCCTTAAATACAGTTGCATTGTAACAGTGAATTGTGTGTATTCATTACAGTATTTTGGGATAGTCGGTGGAGCTCTCCATTTTGAAATTTGGATGCCATCTTGTGAAAATGCCATAAATCCTTTATTTGTAGCCTGGGCTACTGTTAAAAATCAAGCCATTTTGACCCGCCTACAATTAGAGACCCACCTACAACTAGAGACAGACTACTATAAAATTTAGTGAAGAAATTAACAGTATCAACACATGTAGAACATGTGTCTGCCGTTTAAAGACGATAAATAATGTCACATGAATGCCTTTACCATTATTCATTAATTTGGATATGGTATCTGTTTATGTGACGGACATGCTCTTTTATAGAATTTTTTCTAAGGCTCGGCCGATACCGGTATTGGCATCGGTATCGGCACCGATATTAGCGGTATCGGTATCAGATCGGCTAACTGTTTTGGTCAAATATCGGTTTTTGCGATATCTTCGCCAAAAATTGTCCATTTTTGGTGTTCCGATACACCATTTTAACCGCTTTTTTGAGAGCTTTCCAAAGGTGCTAATTTGAGAGCGATAGATTCAGTTGGTCTCAAAATATTTAACGAAATCGAAAAACAGGTTCCAAAAAACGCACTTTACTGCAAGATGCTTGTCATGGAACTTTGATATTCGCAATTTTTCATAAAATTTTGTTACTGAATGTGGAAGAAATATGTACTTTACTGGAAGTAATGCATTGAAGTATCGGCATCGGTATCGGTGATGTAGCATCGGACTGTATCGATATCGGATCGGATCGGTCAAAGTTGGTGTCGGCCGAGCCTTAATATTTTCGAAATTAAGTCATTTTGACCCGGCTACAACTAGAGACCGGCTACTACTAATTTATGATTGGGATAACAGCTGGCTACAACTAGAGAATGGCTAGGTCTGAGAACCTGGCCACAAATAGAGGATTTACGGTAATTCCAAAACGAACCGTTTAAAAAATAAGGGTGTCAATAAATTACTGCCCCAATAACCAACGTCCATTAAAAATGAACAGTGAAAGCAATCATAATGCGTTTTAGTCCGTCACAAAGAACAATTCTACAAATTTTACTACAAAAAGAAAAATTAATACTCTACCATATCGCACATCGAAAGTAAATAAATAAGTAGGGCAGTAATTTATAGAAACCCTGTAGTTTGTTGCAGTTGGGCCACGCCAAAAAAAAATTTTTTTAGTTTACGGGCGAAGTAGTAAATCAAAGCACCAGGCAACCCAGCATTTTATTTTATTTTTTATTTTATGTAACTGACCACATTTCTTTTGACATGTACCTAGCTCAAAGCTGAAAGAGTATGTAGTTAGCCTAATATTGCTAATGTTATTTATGTCGTCTAGTATTAAAAGTTTTTTTTAGTTTTTGTCAAATAACTTCTTATTGGTTTGAGCTAAACGTTTGAAATTGGGACCATCGGAAAGCTCTTTTCAAGCCTGTTAAAATGGTGTACTGTAATGTCAAAATGATCAATATTTGGCGAAAGTGTTATATTTAACAAGTGAACCAAGATTCAGAAAAAAAAGTTTTGATCCGCGTTAATTTAAGGCTCCCGCATACTCTTGTAAACCAAACAATTAACTTTGCATAGTCTTATGAGTTTGCAAGGACAACATCACAACCGTGCCCATGTTCATAGCAACTACCTTGGGAAACTCACCACCATGACTGTGAGAGCTACAGAAAGGTCATGTCCTTGCAAACAAATCGTAGCATGAACTATAATAGTTTTAGCAAAAATATTAAAGACTTCAAACCAAGCTTGTCTCACCCACTTATACTAAATACCAGTAACGCGCCAGTTCCTATGCTTTGGCTGCTTATCATAGTAAGTCACAAACAGTAAAGCACCACCAAAAGAGTTACAGTTTCGTCTAAATTAGCAAATTTTCAATAGTTTTTACTAACTATCTTCATCAGGCATGAGCCATGAGACACACATGCACAAACTGTCTTAAGTCTCACACCAATGATCGCTTTCATTTGAATTTCATTCCACATTATCAGTCTCACAGTGGGACTTAATGTTATTTATCCTGGCTGCTGCTGTAGTCGTCCTCACTCCTTGAGTTTGACTCGTCAAGCATTCCTGCAAAAAGAAATCTTGCCATACCGCTGTGCCTTTAGCTTGTCATTCAGTTGTGGTGTTACAAAGTTTGCTATTGTTTATCTGCTAGGTCTTGGATGTTTAAAAGTCCCACAGCTTCATCTTGGCAATGCTGAATTGCGATCGCTTCAAAGGCTCGTAGGTTTGCCTTCTTCAAAGAGTTTGATTTCAACATTACTTGGATTCCCTCCAATCAATGTCATAGTTGGTCCTAATTTTGTGCACCACTACGGCTTGTCCTATCTTTCTTGCATGTTGCTTTCACGTGTTCTTTGGCTACTGCAAATTGTTTCGACGCACAACGTAAGGACACACAATTTTACCAACAGAAGGAAACTCTTCACCAGCTAAACCAAACGAAGCAGAAAGAGATGAACCAAGGTCACTACCAAAAGAAACCGAGCAACAGTACCACATGCGTAATTTTACGAAAGAGAGAAAGGAAGAAGAGCACGAAGATAAGGGTGAAAGCATTAGAGAGGTAGAAAGCGAAGTACGCGGAGTAGAAACAAAGAAAGAAGGTGGCCAAGTGTGTAACGAGAAGAAATTGCCCGGAACATTAGGGGAGTGCTTTACTGCGTCCCCTGCAAAGGATCCCCTAAAGGTTATGCTGGGGAAAGAAAACTTAAAATTCGTATTCGAAAGCAACATGCAAGAAAGACAGAATAAGTGCCATGGCGGTGCACAAAATTAGGACCATTGACTAGGAAGGAATCCAAGTAATGTTGAAATCGAAGTCTTTCAAGGAGGCATACCTTTGTGCCTTGGAAACGATCGCAATTCAACATTGCCAATATGAAGCTCTGGGACTTGTAAACCCCAGCATATAAACAAATAGCAAATATTGTACAACCAGAACTGAAGGACAAGCTAAAGGTGCAGTGGCAAAGATTTCTCCTGCAGCAACACTTGACGAGACAAACTCTTCTGAAAAAGGAGCACAATTTACGCAACACCACGGACCGCAACTTCAAAGTATAAGGATTTAAAAATTATATGCCAGCAAATTTTCGACAGTCCATTGCGCTGGAAGTGTTAAACCTTAGCCAACTGTCTTTGTTCTTGTCTACCTTGTTTTGGTCTTTTTTAAAACGGCGGTTTTTTCCGTTACCTCCTGTATTAGTGAGACCGATTTTTCCCTTGCCTCCAGTATTAATGTAGCCAGTTCTCCACTTTTAGCTCAATTATCACACAAGTCATTTCGGAGAAGATACTGGATTGCATGGTTAGATGGTCCCTGCATATTCGTCAGCACACCGTAGGTAGGGATTCAAATCCTCGGTAAAGTGGGTGTCCCTCCCTGTTGGAATTGAAACTAACAGCATTTCAATTCCAATTGCTGTCGCTTTTCAATCGATCTTGTGTGTCGTCTCCATGTGGTGGAGTGCGATGCCGTTTGTCTCAACCATGTTGTATGCGTTACCACATGTTGTTTTATCCTCGTTCTTATGCCTTTTCTTGTCTCCCCAATGTATACGGCCTCACACTCCACACATGTGACACGATACACTTCTTCTCAATTGTTTTTAATTTTTTTTAAGCATTCCTCTTCATTCTGAGATCTACCCCTCTTCTCTTGAGACACAAAAGCGTGAGACACAAAAGTCTAAAGGCGAGGCATGTATGGGAGCTGTCCAAAACACTAGGAAGGCTGTGTATCAGATACCATGCTTGATGCTGTTTATATAGGAGAAACGAGGTAGGGTGTGCGGGCCAGAGTAGCGCAGCATATGGCAAACATTTGTAATAAAAAAAAAAGACAACGGCATCGCAGTCCGCTGCAAGACTGACCAGCACGAGATTGATTGGAAGAATACGCGTAAGTCTAACTCCACACGGGACCCCCATCTTAGATGTCTTGAATTCCTCACCATACGACAACACCAGAAGTGTAATAAGACTTTGATGAACGTCCAAGGTCCTGCATTCCCGAGGGTTTCACACTTGGTGAGCCATGATCTCAGTAAGAAGCTTAACTGTCAGTGGGAGTTGGAGGGAGATGAATCGAGCAGACAACCTTATGAATACTGGGGCTACGAGGGTGGCCAAATTTGAATTCCAACAAAGGAAAATGATGTAAAAAGTCTAGTGCTATAACGGTTATCCGTTTAAACGAAAATTCACGTATATAGGTTTTTCTATATTACTAAATGATTAACCGAATCTGGTTATTTACCTCACAACAGCACAAAGTTTTAATTCAATAAACGTTATTTTGTGACGTCTTTGGTAGTTAACGTAAAACTCCCAGAATATTAGCCGCTTTCGCTGCATCCAACTTGTTCGGCAGCTGTAAAACCTAAACTTCTGGTTTTGGTGGTGAAATCGAAAACCAGCTTCGGTTAAGCTTAAGTCGCGCCAGGTTTTAACCGCGCTCATCGGAAACGTAGCGGGACACGGCAGCATGGATGAAATATAATCACCACGTAAGCCAATTGAACCTTTTTTTTTAATAATTGTCTACAAATTGTTCAAAATAACTAACCACTGAATGGTTAAACAAAGCTAAATTCCAACGCGTGCCGACTGAGCCGTGATCGCAAAACAATCGCAATGTGTGAGGATTTCACGTGATTCTAGCTTTATTGTATTTTTTTTAATTTATGCTATCGTTTAACATTTGTTTTATTTCTGAATAAATGCGATTTGTTTACATGACGTGCGATTCGTGTTGCTTAATTTTTTTAATTAAATTAGTAAAACGTAATTATTGAATTTTATGTAGACATTTTTTTTTATCTAGTTTGTTGCGTTGTTATTGCGTTAGATTTTTCACGGTTTTCGGTTAACCGAACGCTTAATTAAGCCGTTTAAACGTTTAGCTGCTAGCACTAAAGAAGTCCTAATAATCCTTAAAGCCTGATGGGACTGAAAATTAGCAAGATAAAGTGTTTGTCTATGTTGTGAAAGTGTGTGTGAAAGTATTTTGATAATTGTTTAGGTTGTGAAGTCCTTCTCTTGTTGATTTCTGGCCTTTTTGCAGCATATCATTTAGTCCTCCTTTTTTAAAATACGACTCTAACCCTTTCTTTTTAATGCAAGCTGGATTTTATCAGCGACTCCCACAATAAAGGTTCTAATCTTGGCATCTGCGTTGTTTCGTTCTCTTGTTTCTTTTCTTTAACGCGTTCACTTGCTTTCATTCCTAAAGCTTGTTGCACCAAGGTGTTAAAGGCATTTTGGGGGTATCCCAGCAGAATGAATATACCTTTAGCTTCGTAAAGGACTTTGTCTGGTATTTCGAGGGTGCTCGAGTGTCGTGCAATCCTGGAGAACACTCGACAATAGCCTTCAGCTCGCAATAGCTTTCTGCTCGCAATAGCCTTCTGCTCTCAATAGCCCTCAGCTGTCCCACCGAGTGTTCCGACGTAAATGGAATATCTCTCTGCCCGTTGTCATTAACTTATGGTAGGGCGTATACTGTATTTTCCTTTCCTTATTTCTATTAACTCCACGTCTAGAAGGGAATTTTTTCCTTCTCGCTCCTCTTCAAAGGTGAACTTGACCTCTTCTTTCCATGCGTTCAGCACTCTCACTACGTTCTCGGATTGTCCATTTTCCAAGATATGGCCAGGATATCGTCAACGTATCTCCTCCACATATTCAACGAAGTGACGATTCTCTTGTAAAACAGTCTAGGCATTGTAAGACAATTTCAGCAATGACTGGTGAGCTTGAATAGCCCTCTGCCAGAAAGTCTTTTCCTTGTAGTCAACATAGATTGATCAACGCACGATCTTTCTGATAAATTCATCCTGAAATCTTGCTTTTGAGGCAAAGAGCTCTAGCATTTGAAGAATAAGCCTGTGGGACAGGCACAAAAAAAGGTTGTTTTACGTTAAAGAACACGAAGATCTCATCAGCATCAATCGTCAGTCCTTCTGTCTCCTCAAGCAATTCATCTGTGTGGAGGAGCATCAGCCTGGATGAATAACTTAACGCCCAGTGTGAGACTGATAATGTGGAATGAAGTTCAAATGGGAGCGATCGTTGGTGTGTGTGTGTCGTGGCTCATGCCTGAGTTTATGCGTGCACGTGTCTCATGGCTCATGCCTGTTGAAGATAGTTAGCACAAAATATTGAATATTTCCTAGTTGTTGGCGAGTTACTATCTCACCCACTTGCTGAAACCAGTTCGATTTTGTCCTGGGTAAGTTTACTAACTACTGTTTCAGCGAGAGTACTGCCGACTGTTCGACAATAACTAGCTTGAATCTTCGGTGAACATATAACTGCAAAATTGAACTAAAATTCTGGGATTATTTTCTGTGTGGAAACGTACTATAGTTAACACACTTTAATTGGTTTCTTTACGTAATAAATAATGTTGAAATTTGCTGTTTAAAAATTTAATTCAAGTTGATCGTGCACGTCACTCTAGTCATATGGTGCAAACCGAACTTTCAAATTAAGGGAAGACCAGTTTGTTATTTCAGGAATGTTGTGAGATATTACTAAATAACAAAATAAGGAAAACCAAAATCTGTAAAAATGTCAGCACTGAATTTAACGCACAATTTCAGAATACAGGAATCTCACCAGATTCTTGCGAATTTTCAACAGACAGTATTACTATACTATAAGAACTCTTGAGTGGTCTCTTTTTTTAAGAAACTTTGGAATCATAATATATAATTATAATACATTTTTATTATTCATTTCTTTGTTGTTATAAATCAGTTGAACAGGTCATCAGTATAAAAACATGTGAAAAATTAACAAACCACCTTGCTTAGAACGATCCTTAAAAGAAATGCAATGGCAGAAATTTGTTGCAAGCCCATGAGAAGAGAAAAAAAGTAGTCCACATTTTTTTAGGTCAAGAGAGGATTTAGGCTAATTACTGCCGTTGCTTTTTTTTATGGACCAACCCTGTATAAACACTTTTACTTTGTCGAGGTTAGCATGAATGGGCAAGATGTAATTCATTCCATTATCTGCAACACAATTCCTGGCTTGAGCACGAGTCATACCATCCTATGGCATCTACCTGCATAAAGGTGGTTTCAGTATGTCATCTTCAGTTATTCTCAGTGCATATTTTAGTGTTTATTCAGATTTGATCAACTTTTAAAATTACAATCACCTAACCAACAGTTTATTTTTAATTGTTTTATAACAGAATGTTACTCTACAGTTGATGGAAAAGTACACAAATGCTGGTGATGACCAAATAGCCGCTGAAAGAAATGGTACGTGTTAATAAGTGTTAAATGCAAAAAGTGTGTTGTTTGGCACACAATTGTTGTTTGAGCAATTGTATACGTTGGTATTCGTTAGGTTCAACCTAACGCTTTTGGTTGGCAAGTTGACATGGGTTGCAACTTGCAAATGTTAGAAGGTGACATTTCCAAACAGGTCTTTCTTGTGCATTTGAAATGCCATCGGGTCAAGGGAGGTTTTTCAGCAACAGTTAAATTATCTGTTTGAAGGCAAGGAAGAGCATGGGTGTGGCAGAGCATACACACTGGCTTTTAAAATGTGATGAATCCAATACGCATTTTGACTGTACCCAGAGATTCCTTGGTTGTGGTTGCCTTTCCAATTAGCTGGTGAAACATTGCTGCCTCCACAGTGCAGGAATTGTGTTGGGATTGTTACGGCTTGAAATTCAGAGGTTCATTCCATGAAGGTTGTGTGTATGGGTTTGTTGGTCCATCATATATGTTGCCTGCCACACCACGATTCACCAAGTTGTTCTGTGACTGCTGCCTGACATGTCGGCCAGTCAAAGTATCCAAGGCATTTGTCAGTTTTAGCAGTAATGCAGCAGTAATGACAAGCTTGGTCTAGTGAGGACAGGTCGTTCAATCCGGCCAGTGCGTTCTCTTTGCGCAAGTCCCGTGAGTGTCTTCTGTAAACTTTGACCGTGAATTTTAAGGATTACTTGTGGGTGTGGAGTTAACACTGAGCACTTTTTCTGTTTTTGGGGTATTTATGTGCTGTCCATTCCTTGCCTGAAGTGTATCTGATATCTTTACCTCTGCGGGTTCCACACGAACACTCGGCAAATCTCAACAATGATTATAACTAAGGCTGTACCGAACGAGAATTTTTCAGCCGAACCGAACAAACCTTAAATAAGCCAAACACCGAACACTTCCGAACCGAACAAAAATGTACCAAACCAATCTATCTAATACTAAATGTAAAATTACTCGGTTCACAAAGATTCATCAAAGCACAAGTTTCTTAACAAGTGTATTTTCACATGGACTTGTAAGTAGTAAGTTGAAACTCTGTTTAAACATAAAAAAAATCCACTACTTTTATATTTTCCCTTCTAACTTCTGAACCGTTGGAACTAGGAACTTGTGGTTTGGACCAACAGAACGCTGGCAAGAAAACCTTCAAAATGGTGTATTCAATCATCAAAATCCGTTGATTAGAAGTGAAAATATGTTCGGTTTGGTATTTTGCGTTTGAAAGACCGAACACCGAACCGAACCCCCTCTGTTCGGACATGTTCGGTTCGGTTCGTTCGGTTCGGTACAGCCTTAATTATAACACAATCGCATCCTGCTGTTCCTACAGTTTAAATAGAAATGAAATAACAGCAGCCAACAATGCTCGTTACTACCCATACATAGTCCATACAGGCTTTCCTGTAGTACTTGGTGATGTCAGTACTACTGGTTAATAGGACAAATAAGCTAATCATTGCGTACTTTGAATTTCAAAAGATGGAAAGTTCAGATTTTTACAAGTAACGCTTAAATTCGAAAAAGGAAATACTCCATGGTATTTTGCGAATTTTCGATAGGCTGTTGATGAAAAGATGTAAAATTTTCAGTCCTCCTATCTTTTTCAGGCTCCCACAATAAGTGTTTCTTTCTGTTTACATCGTTGTTAATGTTAATGCTCTTATCTACCGATATCCACATCTCAGCCCTCTTGTAACAATGCGAGGATGCAGGAACACAATGAACGGGGGCTGAAAACTTAGTTCTCAGCACTCTATTACAATACAACGATGCAGGACACAACAAAGAACGAGGATTATTTAATGCAGAACTAGTTCTCAGCACTCGATTATTTTTTAAACGAAACCCGCGTTACACGTCCCATTGTGTAAATTTAATGTACTTCCCAAACGGCAAGTTATTTTTCACCATAATAAATACTGAAAGTGGGCAATATTGGTAACATTTCAAGCATTAAAATTCATTACAATATGACACCCATCGTGAAAATGTAAAGTTGCTCCTTTAAAACTTTCTTTAAAATCGTTAGTGTCGGCGGTACATTTTTGTTTCCTTGTGGAAATGGTTAGTTTCCATGTAAAATGTCGGATGCACCGACAAGGGCGCCCACTGAACAGCAAACAAAAAAAAAAGGATGGGGGGCTTTTTCTGCGGCCTTTTTTTTTTAACGTGTCTTATTTTGGCTTAATCGGTGTTACGGATCATCGAAAAAGCCTTTGTTTAAACTTTTTAGACTTTTTATAGATTTTATTCATGATTCTGTCTACCAAAAGAACCAGAACGCAAAGAAAGGGTAAAGGGGGGGGAGGGTTCAGCCCCAATGTAGGGGTAATCTTACGCACCGACTTCCGACACAACCGTCTCCTTATATTAACGTAATCTCTTTCGAAATTTCTCCATCAATCGACAAATCAAACAAATCCTCGAATACCAAATCCGAAGGCATAATAGAACACTACACGCAAAAGTAAACCTTTTTTTTTTCTTTCCGCCTTACATTCTTGGACTACTCGGGCGTGCACTACATCATTATTGGAGTCGCGTGCCTCTTCATTGTCGGGCAGAGATGCGGACATCGGTAGATAAATAAGTTATCGCCTGCTTCCCTCATGCAAAGAACTAACAATCGCTCGGGCCTGCGGCCCTCGACATTGTTAGTTCTCAGCACTAGGGAATTATGGATAACCTATACTTGCTATCTTCGTTAGCAGACGACGACGCAGGTTGTACTGTAGCCTACTGTATTTATTGGGGAGACTCGCTCGGGTTTTCTTTGTGCCATTTTTGCGTGAGACGCTCACCCAATTCTTGGCTAATGAGATGTCGGATTCCTGGATTGGATGGGCCTTGTAGGTTCATTAAGGGTTTGCCAGAATTAATTTCGTGCTGGGTAGCAAGTTATTCTACGTTTTGAAGGTGTCGATCACTCCTAGGATTTGATGTTAAGAGTTGTTGTTTTACTCCATTTTATTGTGTGGCCAGTGTCCATGCAATGAGATGCGATGCTATTAGTTGCATCCTGACTTCGTATATCTGCCATATGCTGTGCCCACTCTTGTGTGTACATCCTTCCATGTTTCACCAATATATGCAGCATCACACTCAACTGCATGGCACTCGATACATGCCCACAGCTGTGTTGGGGACAATTTCAAGCTCGTCTTCCTTTACTTTCTTCTCTCTTGATGTCACAGCCTTTTCTACTTGGTGTTCTACTGGTTTTCGCATCATTTTTTAGTAAACGACTTCAGGCCACACTTCATCAACTCATGTTGATTTCGTTCACTCAGCCCTCCATATTGATTAAGCTTGTTTGATGTGGTATGGCATCTTTTATGATAAACCCAGGCACAAAGAATGCCACATAAAGTTTAGCGGGCAGGCTTCCTATCCTGCATTAGTGACGCGCGTCACATTGACTTTCTGGAGACATTGCAGCTGCTCCTTCTACTCGTTCTATCCTGATCTGAGTCTTTAATATGGGTTCTCGAAACTTGTAAGCAATCATCTAAGATACCCGTCAACATGAAAACGAACAGTGGCATTCTTATGAGGTAAAGATAGCATGGGGCAGGGAAGGACCAGATTTAATAAAGTAATTACACCCTTAATTAAAAGAATACTAAACCCTCACTTTTCCAATTTTTTTAATGACAGCTAAGACCCTAAAAACCCCTTCAAAATTTATAAAATGTCACTTGCCTTCATACTTACGTCATAATAAATTTAAATAACTGCGTTATTTAACATCGCGCCCGTTACGCTTGTGACTTTATTTGTATTTAAACCATTGCCAACATGTTTTCCAAAAGTTAGAAGTAACTTTTAGAGACGGGTGACTTTCCTACTTGCTTAGAGACGGGTGACTTTCCTACTTGCACACATACTAAAACTCTGAACGATTTTCATCGTGCATTCCGTAAATGCAGGCCATGTGGTGTCACTACAATTAAATGAGATATTTGCTCCTTGAACGTTGCTGAATCCATTGCTAAATCTTAGTTACTCACCAATACTAATCCGATCAACGATTAGCGTGCAGCATACAATCGAGTGAATAGTGTAGTCATTCCGCTTTACTCGATTTCGAGGAATCCCTTGATTTTATTAATAGCGCTAAATCAAAAAAGACTCCCATCCATTTGCTGTTATAAGTGTTGCGTGTTCGCCGAGCAGCACTGCATTTTCCTCGATCTAAACGCTGCCAACGCTGACATCCATGATGATAATGTAGCCAATGATGATCACTCGTCCACTGTGGGTACCTTTCAATTCAAACCGAATGATTTAGGCTTAGTCGTTTCGGAATTCGGGAAATCTACCGATGCACGCGTGAATGCAAATTGATGTGGTCGAAGAACGATTATCCAAATCTATCGGAGCGGATTGACAGCTGTTTTATGCCTTCGAGCAACGTTTCATCAAGATGGCGGTCCTCCTTCCAAAACCCAACGCAGGGAAGCGTTCCAACGACGCTGCCGCAGCGTTGACCGTATCATCTACCGGCGGGTATCCTAAGCTCGTCGGCCAAGTCAGATCTCAGCATTGCAAGTTCAACACGGGATATCGGCCACAATTGAAACGTGCATGTGACTTCAGAAAAGGACACCACCGTAGCTAGGCATGACAGGATTTTGTATTCTGGCGCTCAGATGATGCGGTGACCATGGATACTGGCAGAGTGACTTTGGTAAGGTATTGGAGTGAAATACGAAGATGGATCTACGTTATCCTGATCACGTCATGGGTGAATTCGATGGGTAGGAGGCATGCGTGGGGAGATCATGATCTGGCAAATATCTTTCACTCACCACGCACAATTTCAAAGTCAAAGATACTCTTCAATATTTTGCGAATTTTCGAAGTCCTTTTACCGGATAAGTGATACATGGTTGATTATGTTCATTCTTGCTCTAAAGTAACTACCTCGTCAAGTCCACATGATTGGCGTTTAAATTTGGCAGTTGGATGTAGTGGTTGTGGCCTCGTAATATTAGCAGGTCGTTGTTCCACTTGCTTCTCAGCATGTTGCAGAAGTTTGCTCGCAGTAGGTATTGGATAGCTGAGTTAGACTGTGAAGAGAATTCTGCAACTTACTGAGAAGCAAGTGGAACGACAGCACTGCTAATATAGGAGGCTACGACAACGTCTGACCGCTAAAACAGTACTCATGTGGACTTTACGAGGTATTTGCTTTAGGAGCAAGCCTGATGAAGAGTCGACTGTGTATCACATCTATTGCTCATTACGCTCACTTTCAAAAACAGGATACCGTCTGTATCTTGCAAATTTTCGATTGTTTATCAACAATTTCTTCAGGCAAGGTCAAGAAAAATGAGTTCTCTGGTTACATCCTTGTTATTTTTGTCTGCTTGCTTTAAAAGAACGTCCACGTTTTAAGCAAGCAGACGAAAATAACGAGGATTTAACCAGAGAACTCATTTTTCTTGGCCGTGCCTGTTGAAGATTGTTGATAAACAATCGTCGAAAATTTGCTAGATACAGACGGTATCCTGTTTTTGAAAGTGAGCGTAATGAGTAATATCATGTTCGAGATGTTTCCATGGAGTTTCAAAGTAATTTCAGTAAGCCTAACAGTTTATTTTGTGGTAAAAGGACTATTGAAAATTTGCAAGATATTGAATAGTGTCTTTGGCTTTGAAACTGTGCATGGTGATTGAAAGACGTTACTGTCTTCCAACTTTCAAAGTACACTTCATTAACATTTTTAAACTTTGAGTAGCCACGAGTTAAAACTATTGGCCAGAAGATCATGGATTCCATTCCTGGCATACCTAATATTGTACTGTTTTAAACCTTAGAATTAGAACCATATGCCATTTCCAAGCCGAAATTACTGCATTCCTCCCTAACTTCTGTATTTCAAAGTAAACATGTCAAAATCCCCGCTGTCCTCCTTTATTTCTAGGAAAGACTTACTATGTTGTTGCACCCACAGTTCAGCAGGCTTTCAAACTCTTCCCACGCGTTTGCATATTCTGGTGGCCAGATACGTTTTCAACAATATTTGTCATTCAGCAGAGCATTAGCAACAAGGGCATCCAGTGTTCCGGCCTCCTTGCATTTGCATCCACAAAGTGCACTTTAAATCGGTATCGATCTTGTGCCACCCAATTCGCTTCCATACCCTGAATGTCATTTGGGATTTTTCATATTCTTCCTTGACACAGTATTTTCTACCAGGAACCACGTAGCCAGTACGGCAGTTGCGATTTGGCTTCTTGTTCAGGTTTTGACACATTCCTACCTGCATTTTATAAAACAAAACGCTGCAATACGTGCATCTATTAAATGTACGAGGTAGCGAAAAACTGGAACTTAATTTAGTGTGTAAAGACCTTGAAATTGGTTTTTAAGATGGCTTTGAAAACTGTTGAATCTGTTGTCTATCAACCCTGCTATGAGCTGCTGGATGATGTTGCCAGATATTTGGATTTGCAGGGTTGAGTTAAAGAGGGAAGCAACACAGTTATACGAAGTTATGGTTATATCTTAAAAACTGGAAAATTATTTGTACACATTGACCCACTGGCAGTTAGCAGCATTTAGAAACTCTCACAGTGTGTTTACCGAATACTATAACTCGGCTTGACTTGACTCGCATTAAAATTATTGTACTCGCACATTCCTACTTCAAGATGGTGGTTTCCATCAACTTTCAGTCAAGTTCTATGCCTTTTTCCTGGCTCCGACTGGCCATTGTGCCATTGAGCCTTGGCTCAAGTGCCCCTTGGTTCCCCACACTTTTGGTACCCTTCGCGTATGTTTTTCCTCCCATGCAGAAAAAAGAATGCCTTATTTTGGATTGCATTCCTGTTGATGACCATTAATTTCAGGCATAAATCCCCCCACCTTCTCCCTCCCCTTCACTTGTGTCTTCAGCCTCAACCCCCGTCTTCCCTCCCTCCTTCCAAAAAAAATGCATTAAAACCCTAAAAATACTAAAAATGTGTTCCTTGAATGCACCGAAGCATTGAAATGGTAGCAGAATATCGAAAAAAGAAAGTGTCTGATGCTCAGCCCCAGAGCCTTCTTCTCTCAAACCACCTAGACAGGGTAGAGGGGCCATCACGTAATCAGATGTAGAAGCAAGGTTCTGGTAAAACTCGTGGCGCCCTCAGTCATTCCTCCAGACGACTTAAGTGCTTTTCCTGCCCAGTCCGACTCTTGTTTGTTTCCCTGTGTACTAGTTGTTGAATTCGACATCAACAACCAGGACTAAACTGTTTTAGCTGTGTAAAATAAAAGGTTTTTTTTTAATAGTTATGATGGCAGAATAACGTGACTTGAATTTCCTCTTTTGGAACGTAGGTACACAATCTGGTTGCTTTAAATTTGTTGATGTATGTATTTAGAGACATTGTTCCTTCACTGTTCGTACTTTCTGTGTGAAAAGTGGTAAAACAAATTTATTTGGCTTTTGTACAAATTACCTTTTATTTTGCTTGAGTTACACAAATGATTGGATGTAATTAAAGACAGAATTTCTATGGGGCTGACCCTTTTTAACACTCTAATATTAGATCTTAGTGTAATAACGTCAGATATAGTGCAGTCATAGTTTACATTTGTGGGTTTGCAGGTTGTTAACTTGCTCTCCTTTAGTGTTACACTGGTTAGTTTACATAAGTGGGTACCATATTTTTTTCAGGGGATGGTATAAACGTACATCAAGTTGCACCGACAAGTGAAAGTTCTGAAAGTAATGTGGAGGTGAAATCAGTTGCTGAGCATAATACGAATTCAGCAGTAGCAGAAAAAATGCTCGATAAACATGAGGATCTTAGTCACACAGAAGAAAGTGGTGAAATACCCACAGAGACAGACACCCAGTTAGTATATGTTTTTAAAATTTGTATTCCACACCTGACTTCTGTATTTTCTTCCTTCTTTTTATTTTTTCTTCCTTCTTTCTGTATGAATTTTATTGTTTCTTTTGTGTTCTTTGTTTCAATCTTTCTTGAGCCTGCTGACTCACACAATATTTTAATTTTCACTACTATCCGAAAATACTAACTTTTAGTTTTAGCTTTAATAATTAGTTTAATTAAATATTCCATGCTCAAAGACCATTGAGTTTCACTTTAAAGAGGCTTCCATAGCTCCCCTCCAGGTTGCGTTACATACCAATCCCCTTCACTTTTTGTTTGAGCATTCGACCTTGTAGGTTACATGCTTTGCTCTCTGCTTGTAAATGACTCACGTGTAAATCCACGCTCACATCGGAATGAAAACCCGTGCTTGCTTCAGGAGTTTCTAGGTGTCATATGCTCTTTATATTGCGAGTACGAATACGTCGTTGATTCGTGAATGACAGTGTGATTTTTGGTCATTTTTGTCTTTCCCATTTTACTTGGAATGGATGAGATAATATGGCATGGGATGTGTTAATATGGCGTGTTGTCAGCCAAATTTTTGTTGCCTGTTTGTTTCTTTGAGGTCGTGGATGACCATATGATTTTTGTCCTTCCTATTCTGCTTGGAACGGATGTGTTAAGAGGCCCTCCCTGCACTCCCATTTCGGCACCCAGTCGTACTGGCGGGAGTTTCGTTTGAAGTTGTCAGACAACATTTTATTTCTATGGCGCCGTCGAGTGTGCCATGGACGCACATGCTTTTCCAGCATTATTGTGGCATCGCACGTGTTGCGTTCCCTATGGGATGTCGCTCTTGCCAAGATGGCGACTGCCCAATTCCATCACCACCATGTGTTCATCAATGGGAGATCGTTGCAGTGGCTGACCCTAGCCCTAATGCTTCTTGGCTTCTGTTCTAGGCCTGTTCGTCAGTTTGCCGCTTTGTACATTTCTCCTTAGTCGGTTCGTTGTTGTTACCTGATTTTTTTGGCTAATGCTTCACCGCTGCATCGTCCGGTTTGGGATGACGTCATCACTCTGATAACCTCGCGTTGTGACTAAGGAGCAGCTGCTTCGTTCGCTGGGCCCGGATTGATACTTTGCTTCATCAGTTTTTCTGCCAAAAAATAAGACTGATGTACAAAGCAACTAGCCCAACCCGATACCGTCTTTAAGTATTGTTGACATTTCTGTGCATATAGGTTACGACATGCGTAAAAAATGCAACCCAAATAAATCTGCTAGATCGCATGGCATTCACTCAGTCTTTCTACATGGTTGTGCTGAATCTTTTTGTTAAACCACTCAAGTCATCAAAATAAAATAAAAAAATCATTCACGAGTTTGTCACCGACTACCTCGACCAAAATAACAAGTTTAGCAGCAAGCAACATCACTTTTGGAAGGCATTCTCCTGCATCTCCAACTTGCTCTAGTCCCTGGACTCCAGGACAGAACATACTCCTCGCGGTGCCGTCTTCATGGACATTCAGAACCATGACATTCTCGTAAACTCACTAGCTTTGGCATTTGTGGACAACTTTACAACTGGTTTCGTGAATATCTACATAACAGACGTCAGCACATTGTAATAAGTGTTTTCAAACTGGTGACCAGTGATGTTCCTCAGGGTACTGTGTTAGTCCCACTGATCTTCCCGATTTTAATTAACA
>JAHWFP010026034.1:46881-109346 GCA_023313725.1 Lithobius niger
ATCTGTTTCCTTATTTGGAAATAAAGTAGGAAGGAGCAATTCCCTCTTCCCCCTCTTGAACCATCACCCACCAGATAAAAAGACATGTACTTCCTTTCTTGGGGAAAAAAAAAGCAGGAACGAGCAACCAAACAAACTGCAGTTCTTCCTTTGACCGCTACATTCTCTTGGTTTGTTAAACGTCATTGTAACTATCGAACGTGGTTGAGACATGAGCTATCTTGCTCCTCACGTGTTGTTGGCACTAGAAAATGGCTGCCACCGGATCATGATGACGATGATAATGGCGGAAGTGCACTCCCTGTCCGCGTGAAGAGTGGCGACTCCATCTCCATGGTGTCTTACAGTAGCAAGAAAAGCCCACTCTGTTCTGGGTCAGATTCGAAATTAGTTCTTGTATTGAAACCTCGCGAGACTGGACTGTTTATATACGTCCACATCTTGAATTTGCTGTTCAGGTTTGGAATCCTTACCTAGCAAAGGACATTCACATCCTGGAAACTAAACAATGTTGACAACTCGCCTTTTGCCATTGCTATGTACCTCTGAAGAAAGGGAACCTTAATCGCACTACTCTTGTTGACTGCAGAACATGGGATATTTGCTGATTGATTTTATGCTACCCCCACCTGTTGGAACCAAAAGTCCCAGATACAAACTTCAGAAGCAGTACGCGAGACTTGACGTACGGAAGTACTTTTTTTGTTCCAATTGCACCATACGTGTCTGGAACAACCTCACATGTCATGTTGTCGAGGCTCCCAGCTGTAATTCTTGGAAAGAACGGAAGTTCAGATTTTTACAAGTAATGCTTAAATTCAAAAAAGGAAATAACTCCATCGTATTTTGCGAATTTTCAGTCATCTTTTCGTCAACAGCCTATCGAAAATTCACAAAATACAATGGAGTTTCCCTTTTTTGAATTTAAGCGTTACTTGTAAAAATCTTAACTTTCAATCTTTCAATATTCAACGTACACAATGGTTAGCTTATTTGGAAAGAACGCTTTGACCGATTGTAGTTTCTTTTTTCCAGCCATTTAAGCTTGCTTCTGGCTGTGTATTATAACCCATAACCGCCTGAAAAAACTTTCAGACCCTTTTTTTTAGAGTCCGTACGGTACTTGGGTCGGTTCTCGGATTCGAACCGGCATTCTCTTGGTTTGGAGCCGACGACGCTGACCACTGGGCTGTGATTGCCGCTTTGCTCGGGGTCCCTGGGGCCCCCTCACAAAGCTCGCGCTGAGACTTAGTTTTTCGCTGTTGTACATTAAAGGCGTACGTTCGTATCTAGGCGGCTACGGGTTATATTATTACTACTACCGGCATTATACAAGAAAAAAACATGTTAAATAAAAAAATTGTTTTTGATGCCAGGATTAAAAGTATTATACAATATGGTATAGAAGTACATGGTTTTACTGCAAAATACATTCTAATTCGATTACAAAGAGTACAAAATAAACTTGTAAAAGTACTTTTTGGAAATGAAAACACTAATGAAATTTATTATAGAAACAATAGTCTAAAAATTGAAGACCCACGTGATTATGTTATAACAAATAATTACAATAGTAGTATATACAAGCATCCTCAAGAATCGGAATGTGAACTTGGAACATCCTGAATGGAACAACTCGTATGGAACAAGAAATAGAGCATATTACATTCCGAATATATTAATAATCTAGATAATTTTAAGTTAAATTATGCAAATATCTGCAAATTAAAAAAGATCTTTAAAACTAAATTTGGTAGACGAGTATAAACGATCGAAAATTATAACGAAGGAATGAAGTTAATAATAATAATGTAAATAACATAACACAAAGAGATATGTAAGTATTAAGGCTGCACCAATACCGATACTGGATCGGATCGGATGCCAATATTATCGGTATCAGCAACTTTCGCAGAAATATCGATAACTCTGGAACAGACTGGATAAGTCTGGAGATGACTTGCGGTTCGCAGCGTTTTGCTCAGGAAATTACTAAGTATTACTGTGGGTTACTATTTAAAAATTACTTATTTTAATAAGTATTAGACTTTCGCAGAAAACTATACCTTTTATGAAAACTTGGGGGGGAAATTGTGAAAACCGGTTCGGTATCGGTGCAGCCTTAGTAAATATGTATGTACTATTTATTTGCTTTATGTATATATTAAATATGTATGTATTACTTACGGTAATATCTTTATATAACTTGCTTGTGTTGTCGCTCACACAAGTTTTTATGTTTCAAGCAATGTGCACAATAAATAGTATCATATCACAATAAATATGCAATAAGTATGTTTGTGTTTCAGTCTGTCTCTTGTGTTATGTGTAACGAGGCGAACCAGATGATGCAATGACACCTCCGAATGCAGCAGTCAGTTGTGTTAAGATTCTAAAGTAGTCACTGACTATTTTTGTGGCCTAGGTTGTGAGGAAAATGACGCTCGCATTTTTGCGACAGGGTGTCAACACCTCCGAATGCAGTCAGTTGTGTTACAATTGTAAAGTAGCCACTGTCGATTTTCGTGGCCTAGGTTGTGTGGAGAATGTCGCTAGTATTTTTGCTGCTGTTAACATAATTTTATTACAAGCCAGGTGTCAGGTTGTCTGTGGTTTATACTCATCTGTCGCATTCATGTCGTCTCCCGTTCCCGTCAGGGTTCTTTGGACGATGTGTGCATTGTGAGCACAGTAACCCAAGCGTGCTCAGAGCATATATTGCGATAGCGAACTCCGAGGGGGGAGCTTTTTGTTGCTTTACCCAGTGGTGAAACCGCACCACACATGCATTGCCAGCTGAGACCATTTTGTGTTCAAATAATGTTAATCCCCAATAGTCTCATGGTCACCAAATCGCTGCGTGCAGGCCACAGGAAAGAAGTGTAGTGGGCAGCCGTTAACCTGGGGCATGCATGTGCATCATGTATTACCAGTGCACAGTGATTCACAGGAAGGCAGGTTAGGGTATAAGGCTGCTTTTTTCTTTTAATCAACATTTTGCCCTTGCGCAGTAGTTGCGCTAAATACAGTAGGTTGTCACAGCTTTTGGGGCGTTCAAGCATTACGTCATCTGGAGGGGGTTCGGTGCTGGTGACGAACACTGACAAGGGGGGTAGCCAGTTGATGACATAATCACCACTGCCCCAGAAAAACCGTGGATGTACGCGGAAAAACACCCCGTCGAGGGGGGGGGGGGGGGGGAATTTAGTTCCCCCCCCCCCCCCCCTTGCCACGTTGTTGCTTCGCAGCTTCAACTATCTCCCCAAGAATGGAGTCCTTGCATTCTTCTAGTAACACTTAATTCCCTAGGCCCATAGAACTATGGGTGTGGCGTCCTGCGCCTACAGTATTACAGGCAGTGTTGAATTCCATGTACAAAATCACCTCGCAGTACTACGGGGTTGGAAACTGCACTGAATTGTAGTGAAGCTGTCAAGGCCAAGCCGTATTGATTGGTGATGGCCTCTAGTGGAAAAAATGTAACTGACAGCAACACGATGGCTAATTCTGTAGCAAAGATGGTGTCATTTGAAAATTTTCTCTAAAAATGGGTAAAGCATATCCGTAATTAGAAAATTCCAAGCAAAACCCACGTAAACCTAATTACAATTTCATGAAACAAAAAACAAGACCTATTTTTAAAAAAATTGCTCACATTCATGTTAATTTTTTTTGGGGGGATGAATTTTCAAAAATGATCGATTTTGGGACAGCGTTGTAACTGCGCGACTAAGCGGAGGGCCACAAGTGTTAAAGTAAGCGCGAGCCTGCTGCCTGCGCGATTATTCCCGACATGGTTCCCAGAAAGAACATCCAAAGGACAGCAAGCCGTATTTTGTTCAACAGACGGAATAAACAGATGGAATATTAATGCCAATGAATGTAGGACTTCCGTGTGACAACGAGGGGGAACTTATCCTGTCCTTCTCTGACCTTGTGAGTATACAAAAGTGAAGGGGGGGGGGAGGTTACATTTCCTCTTCAAACCAGATTAAATGCAGACGCATCATATTGTGTTTGCAGACAATGAAGTAAATTTATACTAGAAAAAAAAAAAGTATCCGAAAATTCTTCGTGACCAGTAACTAACGTTTTTATTTTCTGTAAATAAAATTTGAAAGGACACAAATATGTAATTTAAGCCTGAAGAGCTGAATGAAACAACGTGCATAAAAAGAATAGGCGACACATTGTTAATACTCAATGAAATGTACTTAAGGGTTGACTTATCGTTTTTCATGCTGTTGTACTTTAACCGTAGCCTTCCCATTCCCGAGTGCGTTAAGCTATGTCGCATGTCTGGACCGCGACACCTGTCTTTCCTTACCCACTCCTTACTGGACCCCAACACTGCGGCCAGGGTCGAGGCTTTACTTAATTTCTCTCTCGTACAACACTTGTGGCGCTGTCATTGTTCTTTTTCCCCTCCCCTCTCCCCTTGCTTCCGTTTTATTTATAGTTTATCAGTGCTCTAAACATCAGCACCGTATCGGGGACTGAATTTTGGCTTTCGACCAGGATGTAAAAAGCCCAGTTTCACCGAGCTTTATACACGCCAAAAAAATAGAATCTGCAAATGACAGCTTTTCTCTTTTATTTACAGTACCAGTTTGTTAATAGAGTCGGAAGATGAAGTAATACACCAAAAAGCCACAGAATCACAGGTAACAACTTCATAGCCAACTGGTATTTGCAGCTCATGTTAAAACTATTACACTAGTGGATCGCAGTGGATTGCTTAGCGACGTTCACAAACTTGGTATCCTAATCTTCTAACTCCAAAATAAAAGTTTCATTTACTTCAATCTCTATTACGATCGCGCTCTAACATTGTCAGAAATGAGATTTTTAAGGAGTTTAGTTCCTTTTTATAAGTCTTATTGCTTACTTGGAAAATTTGAATCCATGTTTACATCCAGAAAGCTTAAGATTTCAGAGGAAAAGATTTAATGCGCCTAATATCTTAGCAAATTTTCGACAGCCCGATTTTTCTGGAGTTTGAGGGGCTCGGATTGACTGTCTTCGTCAGGTGCTACATTACCGAATATAGGTGCATTATTACCTTTTCCTATGAAATCTAAACGTTCTGGATGTAAACGTTAGTTCCTTTAATTGTTACTCACTACAAATTTTGTCCTCACCTAGAGTGCCATTCAAAACATGGTGCGAGGGCTAAACTTACGGGAAATACCAGAAAATATGACGATTTGAAGGCAAGCTTTTTTTTAAAAGCTCTACAATACCTTTTTCTTGCTTTGATATGCTCTACCATTGTGTGGTTGGGCTTTATAAAGAGCTAATATTCCACGTATTACCAAGACCAGGATAAAATAAAAATGTGTTTCCCTTGTTGTGAGTGACTTTTTTTTTGGGAGGGGGGGGAGGGGGGAGATTTTAGCAAAATGTTTGGTCCCTAAACAAATAGTTAAAAAAATTCATTGTGAAAATAAGTATGGAATTACTACGAGAGTTCTTCTTCAATACTGTACAAATTAAGATTCCGGAAAATCTTACACACTCATTATCATTAACAGTCGGAAACACCAACCTTTCCCGCTAGTCCATTAGTACAACTATCTTCATCAGGCATCTTTTGAAATACTTAAGCTCACCCGGTTTACCATCACTCTTCTTGTTGTTATTCGAATTCGGGGACTGTCTTCCACACTCTCGAGGAGATCCAAAAGCGGGATGGTTAATGGGTCGTCGGCAAGTGTCATCGGGAAAACGAATGCGACGATCAGGTGTTATCGTTTGGGACGAAAGGAGGTTGTGGGTTCAGTTGTTGATGCAATACTGAAGCAGTGTCAAGGATGCTTTCGTTGTCCAAGTGATCCACAGGAGGCTGGGACGGGCGGGGAACATCTTGTTGAAGAAAGGGTGCATCTGCACAAAGGGGGGAAGAAACCGAGAGCTTGTGGCTGCTTTCGTTTGATGTTGTGACAACCCAGTCTTTCGTGCAGTTGTTCTTAACGGAGGGAGTCACTGACGAGGGTTGAGAGGCGATCTGCGATGGCCAAAGTTTATGATGGCATTTTCGACCAAGCGGTTAACCTTGCTGCGAGTGAGGGAACGGTTACCTCAACGAGACTAATGGGACGAAGGTCGAGCGGCGGTTGAGGTGAGCGGCGTTCACGAAAGAACCCAGATGAGACGCGTTTGTATTTCCATTTGAGTTGCGCATAAATGTGCTTTGCGGAACGGAGTTCTTCTTCAAGTGCCGACAAATTCAGATCGGAAGACAGCGAATGTTGAACGGCCTGAAGCGGAGAGGTTGCAGTATTGTTAACGGTTTCTAAAACAAAAGCAACATTAGATGAATTCAGTGGAATAGCCAATTGGGTTAGCAGTGGATCATGAGATGAATGGAGGCTGGCGCCGGCATCGGAGTGAGTGACGGGCACGTTGGCAGAAGGTTGATCGGACAACGCTATCCTCCCGGGCTTCATTCGTGATGTGTAAGCAGCGATGGACGACGAAAGGGCCAGATGAAATTCAAAGATCTTGAAAAGACGAAAGGCGGGAAACAAAGTGGCGTGGAGACATTCTGGAAGAAAAATGGTGGCCTTCGGGTCGCGCTTTTATAGAGGAGGACCGCGCCGCACGTGCACGGTCGGGTTACGCAGCTGGCAGCTACAAGGAACTAAAAACATCCAGAGAAACACAGTATTGCGAGGAACGAATGCAAAAATTAACAGATTATGTATGTTTTCCTAGTGGCAAAAAGGAAAAAAGTTTTTAAAAACTCCTTCAAAATCAGTCATATTTTGTCGACACAAAGCATTCAATAGGACAATCGCTCATTTGTAGAGGTAAAACATATCATAGTCAAGTGATCTATCGGCGATGTCGTTAAAAAGTTCACATACCAGTAAGTTTGGTTTAGTTTCCAAGGATGCCGTTATCGTGCTGTACTTTGTGTTTCCCACTTGAATGGAGATCAAATTCATTTTTATCGGCCTTCGTGGTCCCAAGCTCCTTCACTGTATGCATGCTCAAGCTACCACTTCATGAGAGCCTTGTTTTCATTACGAGTTTAGTTTTAGAAAGTGCTCTAGCCAATGGAGCTCAATCAAAGTCACACTGTGTTAGTTTGCCATAGTGTACGTGCCGTTTTGTATATTGATGTCGATTGTGCTCCCATTAGGTCTTTTTAAAAAGGAGGCGTGAGCACTGTTTAAAAAGGCAATCTCGCGCGTGGTGTTGCTATCTAGTGGGTGATTGAGAAGTTACAGCCTTCCATGGGAAATAACGTGACCCGTGGCATTTGCCATTACATTGTTACTAAAACGCAGTAAATCGTGGTTTATGATAAAATCACAAATACTTCTGAACAGATTGTAGAAAGTATTTGTTTTGCCACGTAACCACAGAAATTGTATGTATTTGACGACCTACAGTCATCAGTTAATTCCAGTGTTCTCCTTCGACAAACAAGGGTAATGAGAAATTACTCCTTGGCCCAAGATAAATTTGTTTAGTTTTAGTTAGGGATCTGCTGTTTTAGTTAGGGATCTGCTGTTCAATAGTTATCGCGAGTTGACCCAGATAATGTCCTCAACCTTCGGCCATTTCGAAACAATAGTCCACATGGCCCTGGTTTTCGGCATTATCCTATACTGAATGTAGCAAAATTTTGTGCATAGGAAAGCTACATCTAGTATAATAGTGTATTACATCTAGTGTAATATAGTATGGTATTGTGCCAGCTGTAATAATTATGAATTCATTTTTTTTCTGCAGGCATGGAAACCACAACCACCGCCACCCCCATCATTTACAAACGATGACGTAGATGATGATGACGATTGGCTAAAGTAAGACCTGTGGGTTAGGCTCCAGCAGTAATGTTGACTAGCTGTTTTTTGTCATGGAGAGAGTTTTAATTATTTGTATATTTTTTAATGTGTATAGCTTAATTTATAAAAAGAAAATTTATGAATATGTAATGATATTTACAAAATAGGATTAATACTGTTCATTCCATTTTACTCAGCTCAAATGATACATGAGGATGTACATATTGAATAATGTATTGTTTTTCTGGACTACTTAAAAGCTTTGATCATCAGGTGATGGTGTAAATCACTTTCTTTTTTGCTAATAAACTGCCGAAAAATTCGTGATTTTTGTGGTCAGTTCCTAACCATTAAGCCCAAAATCAAGAAAACCAACTAAATTGCTTTACGGTAGTTGTAAACTTTCAGAGCAACGTGATATTAAGGAAGCTTTTGTGAACCTATTTCAGTGCTGCAAACACAATATTCTCGATTGCAGGTGGTCTGGATGTTGACGTTTTCATCCTGAAAAAAAAAAAAAAACAAATGTACCAATCAAAATGCAATAGAGCAAATTATGCTGCCACCATGGCCATCACCAGATACTTTTACAACAAGCACTAACATAAGGAGAGTTTCCCTATTGCCTTGGCTGAAGAGCACGAGTTCGTAAGATGGAACTAACATATGGGAAAACGTAGGGGAAGACTCAAAACAGCTGCATTTGCCACGTGGATTAGCCGATTTAACGAATTTGTAGTCATTAACGCAAATTAACGATATATGATTTTTGAATAATTGACATGAAGTTGGTTGCCAGAACTGCACCCACCAAGGTTTCGGGATGAACAATGGTAGCCATTGCAGCTCAAATTACCTGACTTCAATAATGAAAATTGCCTCTATTATATTTTTAGATGTTTTTACAATATTAATATTTTGGCGAGTATCTGGTTTTTGTCATACATGTATTGTTGCCCAATACTTAGACTATTAAAATCTGATTACGTAAATGCAGTGTCAGAGTGCGTCCCTAAAGGGCACCATGCACCTGACAACGCTCCTCTCTGTTGCCTTTTCTCCCTTTTGATTGAGCCAACCTGCTCATGTGTCATCAATGATTAAATCCCATTTTGAAGTGTGTTTTCCAAGTCAACTCAGTTTGTGGGGGAATTGCTATACGTGCACCCATCAAGCTCCCCCTACAACATTGGAACCCGAACAACAATGACATCCAAACTCAAAAGACGATGGTGATCTTAAAAAAAAAAAACTGACGAAACAATGCCAGACGCCAAACTCGTACGGCCAGAAACAAAGGCACAAGGCACGAGAGTAGAAATCAGCAGACTAAAAAGGTGAGATTGTTCCTTTTTCTAATGTTTTGGAGGGACAAACAATGGAAACCAGAACTGTCGCATGGCTTTGAAATGTTTAAGAAACTTAAGAACTGCCAACTAAAACGACTTATCGTTGTCAAGAGTTTTGGTGACAAATTTCCGAACTTAACATCAATTCTCGTAGCGAATAAGACAACCAACGAGACTCGAAATATACCAAAGAAACAAAACAATGTTAAACAATTTACACCAGGTTTTTAATCAAAAAACGGCCTCATCTCACTTAAAGCCAATTTGCAGGCACTGGCGTACTTTTTTAAAACATGTGAAAAATATTTTTCTCATGAATTCGAAGCGATGCCTTGCCTAGGGGCAGACGCCACATGCACATCTTCATCCCTAGCAACGGTTGCCAAAGCGACCACATCCAAATCGTATTCCCTTAGCGGCAGTGACAACCAATTGGCCACTGACACCTGTAGAATGAACTCGCATGTGCTTACCGCAGGCACAGGACAAAACGTCTAGTTATTTTTTTAGAGACATCTGGTAACCTGATAATGACAGATCTAAACAGTAATATTGCCATTTACCTATATTTCATCGCAATTTAGACCTAAAAAATCTACAACTAATTCTGGCCAGATTCGCATCAACCATTTAGCTTCTCACAATAGCCGACAGAGGCAGACATCGCTCGGGAACTAACCGAATCGAATGACCGCTTTCCTACTCACGAAAATGCAGTAATGAAACAAATTTTCAAGGGACTAAAACTATCAAAATGAAGGTACAAAACAGCTTTTGCTAGACATGAGCAGAAACTGAAGTGTCAAGATGACAAATTGAATGCTCTTTGTGATAGATGTAGCCGCCTGGGTCTTAGCGATCAATAGAGTAGCTCATAATAAGCGATTCCACGCTTAGCCAAAAATCGTGGATCCTAAATTAAGCTTCTGACGAAGTTTATTTTCAGTGGTACGGGATTACTGCTATGTTTGGCGTCGTTAAAGTTTCCACCGACGACCGCGGAAAAGAACATTTCTCGCGGAAATCAATTATTTCCTCAAATCGCACGTTTTTTACCAAATTTATAGGTTTGGTTAACCTTTTAAGCAGGTAGTTAGAAAAAGTTGTCGTCGGTCATAGAGCGAGTTGGTTTTTTTTTTCATCACCCATGGAGTGAGGCACTAACTAAATATTTATTCTTGCAAAAATTATTGATATAGTCCAATTGTTGAAACTTCAATTGTGGAAACTTGTAAGTCTCGACCATGACAGGAATGAAGTAGGCGTAGATGTAGGCTAAGCTAAAAAAAAAAAAAAATCAATTTATAATCAATTTATTTATTTTATTTTTTTTAGGGGTGGGGGGCACGGAATGTCGTGGAAACTTAATTTTATTGACGCTGAAAGTCGTGGAAACCCATATAATGGTTGCCGTGGAATTCCGCCGAAAAAGTTAAATTTTCGGCGTGGATTTTTTTATTTTTGGCCGCGGACAATGAGCGACTTTAGCGATCAACCATGTATCGGGAGGTGTGCCACACGCAAGTTTCCCCTGCCACTAATCTTTTCAGGGGCGTTTCCCAACAACAGGCTCGCCCGCCTGCCGCTAACTTAGCAGGTGGTGTGCCCCGCATCTTTCCCTGCCTCTAATCGCGCAAGTAGTGTTTCTTTTCAAGCTAGTTCGTCTGCTGCCAGTCCCATTGAAGGTGTGCCCCGCAACCCCGCCCGCGCTCGTCACGCGTTCATTTTCCAAGGTCCCACATGAAGTGCTTCAACAGAAAGATAGCAGCAGTGTTCCCACATCGAGAGGTGTGCCAAACGTCATCACACTGATGGAAATTGGAAAAGTGACATCGCACGCAGCTCCAACCTTTACAGAAATGCTAAACTGAGGACCACAGCACCTGGCCGGTGCTTCTCGAACTGCTCCCGGAGGTGTGACACCACAGGGGTCTACGAATCTTTCAGGCCAACACAACGGATGGTCACCTTCGCTGCATCCACAGGTGTGCCACGACACCAGCCAACATTCACGTTTATGCCATTCTTCTCAGGTTCCCAGGGTTTTCCAGCCCAATTTGTGACGAACCTAGGCATGCCATAGTAATATCTGCCACTGTAACCAGCAATGGTGAGCCAACGCAATACCAGCACAGGCGTTACAGCAGCCGACCTGGCCACAAACAAACACCATCTCCAAAAGTGACTGGACTGGCATCCACAAGGAAATGACGATGCCAAACTCGCATCAGATCGGGAAGACCATCCTCGGTTATTCGTTTTTCCGGTTTTTTTTTTCGGTCGGTTACACGAAAACCGTTTTTCCGTTTGCAGCAAAATGTACAGCCAAAAAATTTCACACCAGTGTACATTAATAATACATTAATAATAAACAAGTTTAAAAAAAAGTACGACTTGGGCTTTGGTTAGTGACCACATGATGATTGAACAGAAAATTTGACGCTATTTCAAAATGTATTAGGGAAACATTGTTTCCGCGAATTTTCAACAAGCATTTACACAACGTCACTTGTCTTCATCAGGCTTCTACTGTGGGGTTTGTTTGAGTCCGAAACTACATTGTGTTGTTGGTTGTTTTCGCTGCGATCTGGTTGGCGACCACTGATCTGCAAAGGCCATCTGGGATCCCACTGTTCTTGTAGCAGAGCAGATAGGTGTGGAGATGTTTGGACAAGCTGGGGGTTTAATGTTCATGAGGGGAAATTGTGCCTTCTCAGATTGAAGGATTGCTATGGCTTCTAGGGCTCTCAAATATTTATCGCGATTGGAGTTGGAGTGGACTACTGTTCGATCTGATCCCATGCAATATCATGTTTTGTGGATTCGTGGTGCATGGCTACACCATTGTCTTTATCCCCCGATCTCGTGGCTGTTATGTGCTCACGGATTTGTGCGATGACGTCCCTTTTTGTCTCTCCTATGTAGATGGCAGGGCATTCTCTACATGGGATTTTGTAGACCGCACAGGAAGTTTTCGGGCAGTTTTTGGCTAAGGCGTCGCGTGGGGTCTTTTTTGGTGGTAATTGCTCTTGAGTACAGGGGAGGTCGACGAGAGGCGCCACGTCAGAATTTATTTTGCTGCGTGTTTGGTATCTGTGTGTAGTTGCAGGCAAGCTCTGTGGGCATTGTGTGCTTTTGGGTTGCTCACAGGCTGTGCAGCTGTTGTGGTGTGAGGCTTGCTCATGTGTCACTGAGTGGAGTTCTGCTTCGTAGCATCGGTTTAATTTTTGGGAGTTTCTAGTGAATCCCTGGAAATTGTGCTATGTGAGGATGCGTTGAAGGTGTTCCGTGGTTCCTCGAATGTAGTAGGTGAGGCCAATTTTGGTTGGGGGTTTCACTGTTGTCAGGTGCCGTTTTTTCTATTACTGGGTTGTTGTTGTTGGGAGTGCGACGTCCGATGGTGAGTGCTTGTTTTATGACCTGGTTGAGGATGGCTGCTGGGTATCCCAAGTTGAGATATTTGGTTTTTGCAGAAAAAAGGTGGGTTGTAGCAATGTTGTTGTTGGAGTTCCTCACCAGGCGTATCTCTTGTTTGGCTATGGCTAGGAGTTTGGTGGTGGGATGGCCAGATGTGTACGGGATACCTCTGTGGGTGGTTGTAGTTTTTTTTTGTATGGTTGGAAGCTTAATTTCTTGTTGGCGCGTGTGACAAGGACATCGAGGAAAGGAAGACACTGACTGGTCTCGATTTCCATGGTGAAGGTGGAGTGTGAGGATGACATGTAGCTCACCTTTCTTTTGTACTGAGAAGATGTCGTCCACAAATCGTTTCCAGAATTTGTGGTGTGGTCGGGCTTGATGTACGTATTCATCTAGGTATTGGAGAACCCTGACCTCCTTTGACATCAAGTCCTTGTTTCCAAGTATTTCACACCAATTCCTTCTTCGTGTCTTTGACCACACTGCTAAGATACTTAAAATATCACCTCCACAGGCCAAACAAGACAGACCATTCCTCACCTTAGTGCTCTCCTCCATCTATGTGAAATTTGAGGACCACATATTTCAACAAGAGAAAGGGGCACCGATGAGCAACTCGTGCTCACCCGTAATCGCCGAGCTAGTTCTCCAATACCTAGATGATTCCGCTGCCAGTGACCCCATTCAAACTGGGGAAATGGATTTGTGAAGTTATTAGGCGTGCCTATGAACTTAGGTCAAATCACATTGACACACCTAGTGAGGTGCGGGCTTACGAATTAAGGACTTTGGCGGCTTTCTGGGTCTATGGGAGTGGCACTCCACTTGATGAAGTTGCTGCTGCCTGTTCATGGACCCACAAAAACACTTTTTATAAGTCAGTACCATTAAGATGCTATTGGCTCAAATGGTGTGAAAAATATGAAAGAACATTTAGTGGCTGAAAGTTACATCGGACTTGTGACTTAATCGCAACAAATGAATTGGAGAAAATGACTTTCAAAAACAGGTGGGTACCTTTCCAGGGCAGTAGGAAGCAAGTTAAAAGTGGTACAGCGCAACGAAATCAGCTACAGGGACTGGGGAGCGCTGTAAGCTCTCCCAGCGGGGTTCGGGGCCAAGCCCCGGAAGCTGAATCAAATTCTGGTAGTGCAGTGCCTTATTTTGCTTCTGTAGACCATGTTTTGAATGAATTTTTAAGGTTTCTTGTTTAGTTAAAATATTGTTGACATTAACGAAGCTGCCCCCTTATGTATGTAGGCGATACTACTTCTCTCATTACTGACTTAACAAAACTTGCTTTTGAGAAAGTTACAGTCGGTTGGCTGCTATGTTGGGCTTACTCTTAACGTTTGGTGTTGATCTTTTTGCTGAAGATTGCTTTGGATTAGTGTTAAAAGGCGCTTAAAAGGAAATTCCTTCACATTATATTTGAGCATCTGCACGAAATAGCTTTTGCAACATTTACATATAGGTTAGAGTGAATGGAACAAAACCGTTTCACACGAGGGTTAAAAATTAGGAAAATTAATGCCTTTGCAATATTTACAGGTGTGTGAAGTAATGTTGCAAAACTGAGCCATACAGGAAAGCCACCGGGAGGAATGTAGCTTTAAGCATATAAAATACGGATGTAATCCTTAAAATGCAATGCTCTAACTGATCAAATACAAAACAATGATATGTAAGCCATTAGCGTCGCCGTAATACGTGTAAAAGAATCGTCAGCATCCCCAAAAACATGCTGTAGCTTTTTTTACATGTATTAGATGCTGGTAGATTTGCATATCTTTTTCTTGTATTTTAAGCTTACGAAGCCGGAACATTTTTTGCGACACCGATTGCTTACATGTCTGTTGATTGATATCGCTCCCTTACAGCATTAATTTTTTTTTTAAGGCTGACATTAAACGTTTTTTTTTTCTGTGGAGTTGTTTCAGGTAAATTACATGACTAGAAATCTGACAAGAGAATCGCGATACGAGATAATTGATAAGAACACTTTTTGATGCAAATCATTCACAATAAAAATAGCGTTCAAAATGCCGTCGTCTTCGTTATTACCTACATTTTAAGCTGTAAAATTGAAAATCGGTTTATTAGTTCGATCTCCAGTCTGAAAGCAAAATTGTTGTCATTAAAATGTTTAATGCAGTGAAGTAGTTATGACACGACCCCGATACCGAATTTTGTTGGTCTATGTAAATTCTGGGAAACTATATAGGGTTTCCAAGTTTGACGTTTAATGTGGAAGTTCGAGATGAGACTTGCATCCTTGGTAGTGCCATGTTTTGAAAAGTTTATTTTACTTCTTTTTCCCAAAACCTTCTTCACCATGTCAAGCTCATTGTCCTTCGTAGGGTAGGAGAAGTGCTCAGTTCATACTAGAGGGACAGCCTGTGTTCATCAAGCGCGGCAGAAAAGCCTTATAGGGCAGCTTCAAAGGATGGGTATGTGTTTGGATATACGTTATTTTAAAACTACGTGCCGAAAGGTGATACGGCAAATGCCGCACCAGCCGTACCGCTTCCTACGTCCACGTACCTTTCATAATAATAATGAACATCCAACCACCAAGCTATCCACGAATCAACCTTCTCGTGCACCCCACACTCACGAGCCAGCTAGACAGAAGATGGAAGACTGACAAAGCTCCCAGCCAGCCTTGTCAAGATCAGTGGTGCGAACCAAATCGCTCACAAAACATGGACATATGCGATGTACCGAGAGGACACTCTAACGAGGGAAAAACGAGCCTGAAGAAGACAAACGAACTGAAAAGTTGAAATGTTTGCCGAGAATTTGCCCAGCAACATCCAAACTGACGAGTAAAAATATTTGAATTAAGCGTAAAATATCCACAATGAATAATGATTACGGTATAAAACTTAAAATCTACCATCGGATTCTAGCTGACCTGCCTCATATTATTATTATTATTATTATTAATTTCACAATCGGACCACAAAATGATCCATACATATATCAATAAATGTAGGTTTAACTGGCCTAAGCCATACAAATAATCTGACAATTGGCAAACCCAGCCAAAGCTAACAACAAAAAAACAAAACGGTGTTAGCCGTCAACTACATTTTGTCCCCATACAACACGAAATGCCACACATTCATGGTACTCCCTTTTTGACTAGCAAAGTGGGTAATCGTGTGTACAAGAGTGTTGGTGGAAGCCAGCACCCCTGAGCGGAAGCCCCAAACTGCATTCCTCCTGATAGCAGTAGCCGACAAAAGATTGTTCTCCACCAGCAGTTGACTGGCGCTTGACCATGCTAGCCGACCATGGACCCGTCGCACGGCATTATTGTAGCAAACACAAAGCTTGTTTGTTCATGCTGGCTTTTCTATGCTGCCTTTTCTATAGTTGATGCAAGGTCAACTATTATTACCGAAGTATTTTGTAGATAGTAAGAAACAAAATTTTAACATTGTTTTCAATTAGTTTTTACTATCCTAAAATAGAACCCACCCGCCTCACCACTTTCGCTGAACCCGATAGTTCATAAGCGATGTGAAAAGATGGTGGCACTGCTTGTATTAATATAGAATACAAGCAGTGCCACGTCATCTCGTGTGTGATTTCGCACCTGTGTAGTAATCGGGAGTTTGCTGCTTCGAATCCCGTTCACGTCATCTCTCGTAAAAGTTTTGCTTCAGTCCTGTTGTGTTCCTTTACTCCTGTCCAATTTATAACTATTTGTGTAGACTAATTGCCATACAAAATTACAGTTTGATGTAACTGTGTAAAATGTGACCTGAATACGATGAGGGGTTGGCCTGGCCTCGAGACTGATGGCTTTGTAGGGGCCTGTTTGTGTAGTAACCCAGAGATGTTTGATTCAAATCCCAGTCACATCATCTCATTGAAAAGAAGTCTATAATAAAAGCTTACAGAATCATAAATAATTTACATTTTTGTCATATGAGCCTTGTGCCGCACCAACAATGTTGGGGAGCCACTTTTGTTTTGACTGGTAGGGAAAATGTTTTTGAGGAAAGTACTTTGAATTGTGCCCGTAATTTAGGTTTGGATATTTACACTTGTAGCTTGTAGATAAACTTAAGTAACGATCAGCATTGCTATTCAGCGGGGGAATGCCGCCTCCATCCTGAACACCATTCCCGCCACCTCGTCCTTGGACGAATACATCTGCAATCTCTAATCTCTTTTTTGTGAACCTTTTCTGTTTTGTGTGTTTTTGTTTCCTTTTTGCTATGTATTGCACTTATTTGTCTCGTGCCACTATGTGAAGATTTATTGATATTGCTTGCTCACCATAATATATTGATTAGTTGTACATAAATAAAAATGAAACGAAAATTTTAACCCCAATTAAAATTAGTTTTTACTATCCTAAAATACTTACCTTCATTATGTGCTAAATCGTTTCGATTTGCTCTTTTAATTGCCCGGAATTAAATTGAAACTCCTGTTTACTGTTTCACTCCGTATTGCGCCGAGTTTAGCTCTCTCTCGCTGCTAGGAGCGCTGGCACCGTGCTTTATATCATACTGATATAGCGCTTGCCTGCTTACTTTTGTTTTGGCCCCATGTTTCAGTCCGGAAGCAACGGATTCTGCGATAGCGGGGAGGAAGGGTGGGTTCTAATGAAAGTAAGTATTTTAGGATAGTAAAAACTAATTTTAATCAGGGTTAAAATTTTCGTTTCTTACTATCTGCAAAATACCAACCTTCATTATGTGCTGGCTTTGTCCAACTGGTCGGAGGGACAGCACGAACCCGGCTAAACTCACATTTTTACCAATTTAACCAGTTGTGTAAGTTATCTTCACTTTCCATTAAATTTATTTATCAAGAATTATGAGAAAATTCTCACCTTGTTACTGGAGGCGGCGCTTTTCCCTTTTCCGATACACAGTCTGTCACTTGTTTTACTTGCATTTGTGAGCAAGTTCATTAAACTGAGCACTTTTTCCCGTCATTTTGAACTGTGACTGAATCCACTGGAGTGCTCAGTGTTCACCTGATGAACACTTTTCGCCTGTGTGTCAAAGTTTAGCATTGCAGATGGTATACGTCACATCATTGCGCTATGACCGTCGATTCAAGTTTATGGCGCTGAACTCTTCACTGTGTCAGTTCTCTCCAGAGTGGTACAGTGTCAATTGCCCTAAAGTTTGTGAAGTACAGATTCACTTGTCGGTTATGCAGCCGACCATAGTGACCTTGAATTGCCACTGTGAAGCCCTTTCTCCGGAGCGTCCAATTTGCTTGGCCATGTAAACGGCCAACATGCTCCCTGAGACGATGTGTTTCTTCATGGACTGTTCATCTCTCAAAATACTAGTATTGCGCAACAAAGAGAGATGAAGACGTCCCGGTCATTCCAAGAACCTGTCACTTCTATTTCATCAAGAAGAGTCCCTGATCCATCAGCCCAAGAAGCAGCCAGAGCTCATGAGCCCCAATTTTACTTGGCAGGCCCTTTGATTCCTTTGCAGATCCATCTTCCAAGCTCCTCGTACTGTGGAAGGTGGTTTCACGTCACCAGAGATTAGATCTTTCAGCAGGAAAAGTAAAGTAGCCTTAACTTGAATTTCACCTGTCGAGTGCGAAGTTATGGGAATCACCGTCCCATCAAGATAAGGTCATAGAGGTCGAATGAGAATTGCGACACATCTCTCATCCGGATTGACAAAGGGTGGCAGTGTTACGAAAATGGTTGGTTGGGAGCCACATTAAGCTTCAGGTTTATAGCTCTGAGTTCAGCCGGAACGTTAAAATGACAGAGGACCAGCCTCGAGCAAACGTGATGTAATTTTCTTCCTTGAGAACGCCACGAACTCGTTTCGCTTGGCAGTGGGAGCGAGAGCCACGAGAAAACTGTCTTCAAAGGCAGGTGAAAAAGAAGTCGAGTGAAGGGGCTCATAATGAGCTTTTTTTTTTTAGGCCGACTAACCGAAGGCATTTTCCAAATGGGGAAAAGATGTTTTGTTAAAGGGCATGATATGAGCTTAAGAATGCCAGAATGAATCGTGAAATGATAAAGCTGTTGATGTTCAAGAAGCGATATAAAAAAGACGTTTCCGAAGTGTTCGTTGAATCGAACTTGTGATTTGTGCACCGAAAATCCAAATTTCCCATCTCGTCACCAAGTAAAGGGTTGTTGACAGACGGTGACCGCAGAGAAGACGCTTGAAGACCTCACGTGCAAAAACCATCAGAGTTAATGTTGGCTAACCGTTTCTCCACCCGTGAAGGTGAAGAAAATCAGGGAACGGGTGATGCACTAGGATGAACCTGGACACTGGAAGGAGAATTGGACCTTCCTTCTTCAGTTCCATGATAATGATGAACAGAGATGCGAAAAGGACGAATTCTCCCCTGGATGGGCAGATGCATCAATTCCCGTCCAAGACATTGACAGAGCGTCTGTTGTCCAGACCTTTGAGTTGGGATAGGGGGATTCGAAAGTTGAGAGTTGAAACCTGTGGCTAAAAGGTCGACATTGGTTTCCTCCACAATTGGAACTGGGCTCGACAAATATTTGGGTCCAGTTTCCATACATCGTCGGAATAGGGTGTAGTCCGGACAAATTGTTGACTAGGACAATCGTTTCCCAGCGACGTGTCGTGTTGTAGCCTGAGGCAGAGATGTTCACAGGTCTCCAGAGCTTCTTGGTTTCAGTCAAATTGACGCTGAAAAAGTTCCACCGTCACTCTGGATGTCGGAGACTGCTTTCCATAGACAAACATGACAGTTTGGTCTTCCTTATGGGGAGGCTCTTTCAGGCCAGAACCGAGAAAAGAAATGCTTGCAGTTCGAGTTCGTTAATATGCAAATCCTTTACCTCTGCTGTCCAGTTTCCGGATGCCCGGAGACCCTCGAAACGGGCTACTCAGCCCATGTTTAAAGCGTCCGTGAAGAGAAGTTCAGCTGCTGTGGACTCAAGAATCGGAACTGCTGCATGAAGGTTCGTCGGATTCAATCACCCTTGAATTGATATCCGAAATCAGAGTATTGGCTTCGGTTCATTCTGGTCTAGTGGTTCCGGTTTCGCCCAAGAATCTATCAGACCGATGTGGGATGCAAGATTCAGGGCTGTGGTCTCATGAAACTGATGAAATCTTCCAAGGTTTCATGGCAGCTTCACTGTCGTTTCGTGGGAGGGGTGAACTGTGAATGATGCTGCGTCGAAGAACGCCCCAAGACGACAATATTCCCTAATGGGGTGAGTCGAGACCTGAGAACGTCGACGCTGAGACTGAGGCAATGGAAAGGGCGAAGGCATTCGTCTCTTGTTGAAAGAGTTGCTGATTCGAATGATTCCTTAGAAGCAAGACACCCAGGTGTGCATGAGAGTGAAATCGAAACTCATGAAGGTGAGCCAGAACAGAACGAAGGAGGACTGGAAAACATGTGGCGCCCCAAAAGGAATTCCCCTGTATTGGTGGGATCTTCCTCCTCTGTACATACGAAAGAGTAGCGTAAAGGAACCTGCAGATTGACATCTTCCAAATCTATGGAAACTGAAGTTTTCCTTTAGAAGAGCCTCTGAAATTGATAGAATCGTTTCCTTGTTGAAATGTTCCTTTTGGAGGTGGCCATTCACCATCCTCAGTTGAAGAGCAGCTCATCGCCCCTTCCCTTTTCCCCAACCACCCTTGCAGGGCTTCAGAATCCTGAGGTGTTCGGTGTGCACTCGCTACTGCACCTTAAATGGAGCAGAATCTGTATTTCGTTTTCCAGTGTCAGGACAAATGGAATCGTGGTGATCCAACCTAGTGGCTCGGATGATGTTGCCTTAAAGGATAGAAAGGATGGGCAGCAACCATTTTTTACAACAGAGAGAGTGAAGGCATCTTCTGTGAACTGCTTCCGGATTGAGAAGTGCCGTCTTATCCTTCCCCAGCTGTCAGTGAAGAGGGGGAGGAAGGGAGAGTTTCATGTCTATAGCGAGAGCTTCTGCCTCTGCAATCTCCTCTTCCACAACGAAATACTCGGCCCCTGCCACGAAATGTGAAGGGGTGTTTACAGGAAAGGGCGAGCGTGAGTAGCTTCTTTCAGGAGGCTGGATATCGTTGCCCTTTAGATTCTTCTGGTATTTTACTCCTGAACTGAGGTTCGGAGAAAAATAGACGAGAGTTGTTGACGTTGTTGAACTTCTTTGTTGGTGGCAAATGCGTAGGAGCCGGAGGAGGCTTAGCTTTCTCCTGAAGTTAGGTGCGAGAGTGAGGAGTTGGCCACCGAAAAGTTCCCTAGACTTGAAAAAAAGGTGAAAAAAAGGTTTGAGCTGCCGAACAAGATTTCCATGGATCGTGCCGAAAGTTACACGTCCGAAGCAAACAGGTTAACGTTGGCGGCCAATCAAGTTTACAAAACTTCACATTCAAATTCGGCGAAATTACAATTTCGATGCAGTTTACACGCGCGTTAAATCAAATCATTAGGAGTTTACAGGCTGGTGCATTTTGGAAAATTTTAAGTCAACTTGCATTTCCATGATGCAACCTGGCAAAGTGTGGAGAAGTATCCACAATAAAAGAAAGAGCGGCATGCGTCCTGACGCATGCCCAAAACAAAAGTGAGCAGGCAAGCGCTATATCAGTATGATATGATATAAGGCGCGGTGCAAGCACTCCTAGCAGCGAGAGAGCTAAACTCACCTTAATACAGATTGAAACAGTAAACAAGGGTTTCAATTTAATTCCGGGCAATTAAAAGAGCAAATCGAAACGATTTAGCACATAATGAAGGTTAGTATTTTGCAGATAGTACGAAGCTTACATATTAGACCAAACAAGAACGATATTCGAACCTAAGTTTCCAAACCCTTGCAGCCATCTTGAAGTTGTGTTATACACAAGAACTTAATCGAGGTAGTCAAGACGACGCCCTCCCCTTGTCATTTTTTTTAGTCATGTAAAAAATGCCTACTAATTTTATTTTGTGTGCGACTTTGGCATTTAGCCATGACAAGGATGATCAAAGGTGAAATGTTGTTGGATACCTGTCAGTCCCTTCGTTTTCAGCTATGCTTTTTTTTCTATCACTAGTCCCTGTTTTTCAGTTATTACAATGTACTCACCTTTTTTTGTTCCATTTTCGAACGATTTGATGGTAGTACAAAACCTAGATTGCCAGGCTGATAATGTCCCGGAATTTTTACAGAAAATTGGAATAATCTGGAAAAGTTAATAGTGAAATTATGTGTTAAGTCCTGTTTTTCACAAGTTTAATAGGCAGGCCCTCATCATGTTATGTAAAAGTTAATAGTTTAGGATATTAAATAGTGCTGGGCATTGCGTATGTTCCAACTATGTACACAAAAAAAACCTCACTACTTGGTCAGCGCTTTTCATGTTGGTGCAAACCACCTCATCACCGCCAATAGCTTATTTTGGTAAGATGCACGGTAGTGACATCAAACTTTACCTGAATTTTCCCTGGTTGTAACAAAGGCTTTTCATTCCTTGCCGGACAACACCTTAACACCTATAAATTCTTGGTAGCAGTTACAAGGTTTGACCTCCCATGTTGAGAAAATTTTGATGACTTATCTTGTCGTTTTTCCACCAGTTTTTAACCAAATTTAGTACACAGGCGTTGTTGTTCAGATATTTTTACACAATGCTCTGTACAGCTGCTCTGTCTATAAAGCTGGTGTTTAGCTTCGTAGGTACAGCTCAATGGGTCAAGTAGTTCAAGGGATTATGAAGATTAAAATGGCCAGACTCACTGTTGTATATTGTATTAAGCATTATCATTAAGCAGTAAAGCCGCTCAGCCAATGCCACCCAGAAGGTGTGAAGACGAAAAATGTTAAAAAGCCAACAATACTGGCTCATTGCCTGAGTTGTTAAATGAAATAGCATTTAAGCATGGTAGTTGTTTTACCTCAACTTCCCATTTTGAAGTACAATATCTCCACCATTTTTATTATTTTTAAACCAAATTTATACGTCATGCTGCACTTGATCATCATGCACAATAAGATATTAACATTCGTGTAATTATTGAATTTTTTAAGTTGACCGGTATGATATGCCAAAGTATCACAAAATGGTCAACAAAACGATGTTGTTTGACGTTTACTGGTGTGCTAACAATTATTGTACTTTTGATGCAATGTGTAGGCAAAGCTATCACTGAAATTCGCAGCGCCTTCACTCTATACATATTGACAAGGGCGAAACGAATACGGTTTCAGCAAGCGAAATAGATCTTTGTGGGTGAGAGCTAATTGACATCTATACCTATTACTGTTTCCCACGAGGTATCTACGTAATGTGAGCAGTTCCAATGCAACGAGCACAAGCTGGATGTTAATTTTAGATGAAGTGGCACCAACATGAAAAACAAATATCATAATCACTAATCACCAACCACAAAATAAAAATTGATTGAGGTACGGGCTTGGTATAAATAATAATAAAAAATACTTTGCCATAAATTTGAAAAATGCAGACAAATTAAAGGCCAAGTTTCTTTTAGTCTTTGGTTTTTTTTATTAAGATTCTGTATAAAACGAGCCATTTTCGTCTGTACTCTAGGTTGTGGGATTTTTATAGCACATGCAGTGCGTGTACTATAAACATGTCAGCGGAGTAAATTCACAATGGCAAAGTTCTGGAAAGCTCCAGACTAGTCAAAACAATCTTTTTTTTTTAACGTAACAATTGAAAGTTTTTATAAAAAAAAAAAACATAAAAGATACTACCAAAAATGCACTAGAAAAGGTCATCAGTTCCGGAAACCAAATAATTCTGCCAACACACCCTAGTACCGTAAAATTCCAGGCACTGCCCAACACTACTACTCTGTAAACAACCATTTCAAAGAATATGTTTTAGAAAATAGTGCAGTTGAGTGGTCAAACCTTAGCCGATTTGTCAAAAGAAATAACTGATAATATGCAATTCAAATTGTGTAGCACAGATTACACAGGACTTACTACTGACAAGTAATGAGCATTCAGAACAGTCAATGACGAACAATATTATTAGCCAGGTAAATAAACCAGTTAATCACGTTTACTGGTAGCCGTTTTAAGACCTTGGCTATGTTAACACCGTAGCTAAACCTAAAAATTGTCATCAATTGAAAAAGCCTTGAGGATGGATAGAGTTGTATATTATTAATTACGATTGTACTATATTTAACAGTTTCAAAAAACGCATGCATCGATATTGGGAGGTGAGTCACTTAATGCTCACATTGTTCTTGTGCGAGTTATGCGCAACTATATTAAATAAAGAAACCTTACATACCCTTCTGTTTTTGGTCTTGGTGTTCCAACAGTAGTAGCAGTCCCCAACAAAAATAGCATTTGTGAAAACAGTGCTTCACGTTTGGCTTGAGCTTCATGCTTGTCGTATGGCTCTAAACTAGTACTCAGCTGCAAAAGGTAGTAAGAAATAAAATTCAACTCTGTGATGACAACACATAGCAGTTGACAGAAAAACCCAAATCCATTACCAATTTCTTTTTACACAATAATTTAATACCTTTAGCCAAAGTATATGTATCTACGCCATTAACCCTTTAAAGCCTGTACTCAGGCCTTATTTTGTATTGCCCAGACTGGGAAAATTAAGGCTTATAACTCATTTGTAGAAAAATGTTAAATTCTCTCACACTTTAGTAAGGTTGGGTTTTTTTTGGGTTTTTTTTTTCATAATGAACTGGTCGTAATATTCCATTTTCAGTTTTACTGGAATTCGCTGGAAGTTTACAATCTGACCATTAGAAGAGCTGCTTGTTTAAAACGATGGTGTTACTACAGCTGCACCCCATCTTTAGAAGCACGGTACCATTTGAGAACACTCATCCCTAAAGGTTAACCCTTCCATACCATGATGTATACCAGCACAGGAATAAAAAACAATGCAACTCCAACAATGAAAACTAAATTTTGCTGCCCCCCCCCCTCCCTTCCCTGCTGGACCAGCTGAAAGTTTCTATTGCCTGAAGCAAATATACATTACCTGTGAATTTAAGCATTCTTTCCCAAGGATGCTTTCTTTCCCAGGAGGTTTCAAAGTTGTTTTGAGCCGGCCAGCTGTGTAACCTGGTCTGCGCATGTGCGTGTGCAGCCCTTCTATAAAAGCGTCCAGGCGAGGCAGCCTGCCTTCTTTCTTCTTTTTCCCTCTCGAGTTGGCAGGTGGTGACTCAAGAGGGGATGTAGGGAGCGTACAGCTAATGTACGTATTCCTTCAGGCAACAGAAACTATTTCAGCCGGCCCAGCAAGGTGGGGGGGGGCATCTAGTTTTCTAATTGCCTTTCGGTAATATAAATTACCTTGAATTTTATCATTCAAAGTTGACTTCACCACAAATGGAGGCGTTCACCACTTGACGGGTTCCCTAGGGTTACGAGCTGGTACCCCCAATAAGTTAATCCTAGGGTTACGAGCTGGCACCCCCCAAAAGTTAACACTTTGCACTTTACTGAAAAGAGAAAACAGGATTTGGATCTCTTTCGTGGGATGTGGTGGCCCTGAAGAGGGCCGTTTGTTTAAAGATTGGTCTTGCTTCTGCTTCAGGGACATCTGTTTCTTGGACATTTGTTTCTTGAATACGGTATTTGTTTTCAGTGCTTAAGGGGGTTGAATGACACGTCTAGCAGTGACAATGGGTCCCAGAAGGTGCAGTCCATTTTCTTGCTTCTTCATTACCCTGAAGTAGTGGTTAAGACGGATTGGCTTCTCCAGGATGTGGCTTCTAGGATTTCGGGCACTGAGATGTTGCTGTGGAAGGCCCATGATGCGGACAAATTGTCCTTAGCTCATGAGCTGACGCCTGGATGTTGATGTCGGGATGGTCGCTGCTGATGTCTTCATAGGCGCTGGTGATGTCTGTTCTGATCCACGACGCAATCATTCTAGCTGATGTTTTCGCCGCAGGCAGTTTTGAAGGGGAGAAAGTGTTGGTTGCGGCCTTGGCGGAATTCGGGGTTTTCTGTCCTTTTGATATAAAAGTCTAGCGCTCGTACAGGACAGAGGTGACACCCGGGTTCAATGCCAATTACGTTGTGATCGCCAATTATGATGGTTCGCAAGGTTTCTAGGTTTTGGCTCAGAAGGTGGCTCTCAGTCTTAGGTGGATGGCGGTGCAGTTTTCGTAGAAGAAGCAGTAGGCTGGATCAACGGAGAGAGCTTGAATTTCGCTGCAGCGAAGGCTGGTTGCGAGAGTGGTTAGAAAGACTGCTTTCCTGGTGAGAAAATTTAGGTCACAGTGTTGATGGCTTGTCAGATGCTTCCATGAGTGAGAGTTTAATACAATGGAGAGGTCCCAGTCAAGGAAGGATCAGTGAATTGAGGGGCGTTCCATCTCAAAGGATTTAATCAGTAAGGAAATGCGGAAGACTTCTAAAAGGTGAGAATTGCCTGCTGATTTGAAGACTTAAGTTCAATGCTGACCTGTAGACAAGAATTGTTGATCCTTTGAGGCCTTGTTTGCATAAGTCATTGAGGTAGGTTAATAGTACTGGCAGAGGGCGATTGATTGGATTGACTTTCCTTCTGTGGCACCAAAAAAACCATCGCTTCCACTGGTTGTCGTAGATTCTGTTGGTTGAGTTTCCGATAGCCTTGCTTGCGATCCGTATAGCGTTCTTTAAGAATTCTAGTCTCTTCAAGGAGTTCGATAATAGCAGCCATCCGTGCAGGTTAGGGAGCTGATGTAGTGGTGGAATAGGGCCCCTTTTCTTTGCGAAAGTAGATCTGGAACTTCTGGTAGGCCTCTTGGAAGGTCAATCAGGAGGTCGATAAGTTCTGGGAACCAAGGGACCGCTGGCCAGTTTGATGCTATTAATAGGAAGAGTCCCTGAGATGCTTGGATCTTTTGGAGGACTGATGTGAGTAATTTGACCAGAGGGAAAAGGTAGTCGTAAAGATTTTCCATGGAAATGTCAGGGCGTCCACTCCTCAGGCTTGATCGTCCGGGACTCGCTGAGAACTGGAGAAGTTTGGCATCGTGCTTCGTGGCGAATAGGTCCACCATTGGCGTGCCCCGAATGCTGAAGAGAGATTCACAGATAGACTTCTTTAGAGACCATTCCCATGATGGTGGTGTCTGGCGAGAGAGTGAGTCTGCAATGTCGTTGCGGTTGCCCGGAATGTGGAGGGGAAGGATGATTGTGTTCAAACTAAGTTTGAATATTTCTGACGTGATGTGAAGTAGTTGACGAGAGTAAGTGCCTTATTTCTTCCTAATATCGGCTACTGCTGGGTGTTGTCTGTTTGCACCTGAACTACCTTCCCAGTGACGAGGTGACGAAAGTGACTGCTTTTAATTCCAGGACGTTGATGTGGTCTTTGAGGTAGGGGGTCCATGAGTCGGAGATTTCGTGGTGATTGGAGGCACCCCACTTCTCCACGGATGCATCTGTCAGAAGATGGAGATCCGGCTTTGGTTCGTGAAGAAGGACAGTTTGGGATAAGTTTAGGACATCTGACCACCACAGTAGGCTGTTGTGGAGAATGTGTCGTTTGTTGGGCTCCTTATGGAGTTTGGATGTGGAAAATTTCCCTAGACGTCGATGCGAAAGTGATGAAGCGGCCTGGTCATCCATCAGCAGTAAGGGACAAGATTTGTGAAGGAGTCCAGATTTCTGATTAGTGAGTTGAGTTCTGTTAGGTTGTGGTGTGGTTTTTGACTAAAGGAACGCCAGTTTTGGATTGTGTTTTCTATTCTTCCTGGTGAAGGCATATGACTGTTGGTGATGCGAGGTTGAATGAGGCTCCCAGAAAGATGAATTCTTGCGCCGGCGTTAGTCTTGATTTCTTGAGATTTATGCCGAGTCCAAGTCATGTGAGAAGGGCCATGGTAAAGTCTCGATTGCGAAGAGTTGGTTGCGATGAAGGTTGTTGAGCAGCTAATCTTCCAAGTAAGCATTTGTCTGGATTTTCTTTTGGTGAAGATGAGCCAGGACAGGTTTAAGTACTTCGGTGAAAATTCTTGGTGCTGCATTGAGAACGAAGGGCAGGCATTGGAATTCGTAGACTACGCCATCGTACACGAAGTGAAAGAGATTGTGTACAGACACGTGAAGCAGGGCGTGAAGGTAGGGATCTTCGAGGTCTATTGAGACTGTCAATACTTTTGGCTTTAAAATTTAGTGGATGGAATCAAAGGTCTCTATTTTGAAGTTGCAATTTGTCATGACTCGGTTGAGGGATTTTATATTGAAGATCAATCTTTCGCCGCCGGATTTCTTTGGTCGAAGAAAGCTGGAGCTGTAGCTGTAGAAGCCAGGGCGAAGAAGGTTTGGGCTTACAAGAATTGCTTGTTTGGAGAGGAAAGCGTGGACTTCTGCCGAGAAGTGAGGTGATGTTGAGGGTGCGAACTTCCAAGGTGGGGGCGTGATGAGTCTTGGTTTGCCGCTGAAGGATGGACGGAAGCCATGAGATATAACGAAAAGGATGAAGGGGTCTGAGGTAAGAGTCTTCCATGATGGTAGAAAATGTTGAAAAAGTGACCCCCGACTGGAACGAATGATGGATGATTGCCTTCATTGGCTACTGTGGGCCTGACGCCTTGATCCCGGGGAGGAGTAGCAGCCGTGGCGGTTCGGGGGTTTAGGCAGCGCTGACATTTCCCTCCCTGCCGCCCGCCGTGCTGGAGCAGTGGCGGATTTAAGGAAATATCCTTTGGTTGGTAGCCCCTTGCCTTCCTGAAATGCTGAGGATCTTTTTATTTTTTATTTTAGCTAGCTGAAACCCATAGTCTTTCTTATTAGTTTTATTTTACTACTGATGCTTGGGGAATGAAGGCCCTTTTACGTTGAATGCCCCCCCCCCCCCTCCATTAAATCTGCCCCTGGGTTGGCATGTTTGCCACGTAAGGGCCGGTTGTTGTTTATTTGAGGTTGGGGATCTTTGTGGTGGCCAAAAGAAATGTAGTTTTTCTTGAATTTTGTACTTTTATCTTTGTTGTTGGGGTTTTTGATTCTTGAAGAAAAGTTTCCCTATGGGATTTTGGTTTTTCTTCTTCTGGTTTCCGTGAGGCATCCAAATGAGGAGCAAGCTTTGGGATGTGACCACGTAAGAGCGTATCGGATTCGTGTAGAGGTTGATTGTAGAGAATGTGACGAGTTGAATCATTAAGATTTGAAGTTGAGTTTAGGGCAGCTTCATGCAGAAGTAGAGTGGAGTCAAAAAGTACCTCGGTGAGCCCATTCAAAAAATGTATGAAAGGTATAAAAAAAAGGCCTTCTTGAAGAGTTGGTAGATGAGGTCGAAGATGCTGTTGGTGAAGGCTTAGCTTTCGGTGAAGGCTTGACTAAGGCTTTCTTCCTTTGGATGAAGGCTTTCGGCGAAGGCTTCGGGCACTTTCAGGGGGCTGATGCAGCTGGACAGACGATCCGTCTTCGACAAGAGCTTGAGGAAAGTGATGGCCGGCCGCCTCGTAGGAGGGCTGCGCATTGGCGCGTGCTAAAGAGCACGCCGGAACTGAAGGCAATCAAATTTACAGGTGGTAGACATTTTCGTTCCGACGACTAGAAAGTTCAATTTAGTAAGCCTCTTGGTTGCCCGCTGTTGAACCCTCTCGAGAAGATTAATGTCTTTCTGTAGCCAGGGAAGCCACACCATATTGATAAACTCCAGGTGGAAGCGAATAAGACCTTTGTAAAGCAGTTTAAACGAGTTGGCATCCAATTTGGCCGGGTAAGTGTCTCGAGTCAGTGTAAGTGTAAGTGTCAGTGTCAGGTAAGTGTCTCGAGTCACTGGTTCAATAGTCAGAAATTCTGCAACCCCTTTAAGTTGTACTGATTATGAACTTAAAAGTTATAAATTGGGCATAGAATCCATGTGCAAAGTTTAAAATGATTGGATAATGGGATCAAAACTTTTCGTGGATATAGACAGACGAGACAATACAACAATAAGATGCCAGCACAGAATAAAAAACTCGTTTACTGGACTTCACACAGTGTCCCCGAGACAAAACATTGGATTTTATTATGAAGAAATGAACAGCACACTACCTACCTGAAGGCACTGCTGTATTGCGTCGGCTATGCCGCTTAGTGATTCTTCCAAATGCTTTCGACTCTTTTCGGAATGAGTTAGTTCATTGGTCAGTCTGTTTACTTCAGCATTGTACTGGTGACAGAGCTCTTGGGTCGATGACAGCTCAGTCTGGAATCCTTCACACTACGAAATAAAATCAAACAGCCACAATTGATTTTCTATCAGGTCTCATTTAATATGCCAGAACATTGTTTTAAAAATCCATGTACACTACATTAGTTCAACTTGAATGTACCTGGTGTTAATAAAGGGGGAAAAAACTAATAAGGGCTAGTATAAAGGTAATTTAGGTAATATTGCAACATTAAAAATTAAATACATTGAACAGCTAACATATGTTCTCACAGGTTGTTTTTTTACAGTTTACTACATATGCACTGATTAAGCTCAATATCGAGTCGAGAGGCACAGATTACACACAGGCTGTCCCTTGTGCCCCCTGTTCACATGTAAGAAAATTAAATGACCTTACCTGCTTATACATGCCAGTAACCTCTTCCAACATTTTTTGAAATCGGTCATGCAAGTCCTCATACATAGCCAAAATTAATTCCTGTGCGTTGCATTTATTGTTAAGCAGTTTGATGACCTAGTAATAAAAATAAAAAACGTAATTTTGCCGGCCCCCATGAAGACCGATTGAAAATTGTTTCTTTTGCTAGGAAAAAATACAGAACCTGTTTAGTTACGTTTCCGTGGAGGCTTTTCGGTGTCTTGTAGCCGCCGGTGCCGTAACCCGTCTGTGCAATTCCACTGCGCAGAACTTCTCTATAAAAGCGCATTTGTTCGTCATCAGTTTTTCCTCTCAATGTCAGGCGGTGACTCGAAGGGAAGGTAGGGCGGGTTGGTTATGTATATTTTCCTAACAAAAGAAACAATTTTCAGCCGGCTTTCATGCGAGCCGGCAAAATTACGTTTCTTGTGGCCGGAAAAAATCCATAACCTGTTAATTTTGGCATTAACAGGAACACCTCGTCCAGGTTAGGCGGCGAGCATCGCCTGAACGCGTGGCCTAGGGTTACGGACCGATTCCCCCAAAAGTTTCACAACTTCGCATTTTATTCAGAAAAGCAGAAACAGGAGTATCGGATCTCTTTCATGGTATTTGGTGGCCCTGAAAAGGGCCTTTGTTTAAGATGAGGGTCTTGCTTCCGTCTTGAGATGGACTTGCTTCAGTTTCTGAATGCTTAAGGGGGCTGGATTACACATCTGGCCGCGACGATGGGGCCCAGACGATGTAGTCTCCTGGCTTGCTTCGTCATCTCTCTGAACTAATGGGATGTGAAGACGGAGCTGTTGCGCCATGATGCTGCCATTAGGATGTCAGATACAGGAATAGAGTTGTGGAATGCCCAGGAGGTGGAGACTGTCCTCAGGTCGTGTGCCGTCACTCTGATCCACTGACAGATTGTGGCTGCGGAGGTTTGCCGAAGCTTCTTGCAAATGGGAGGAACAGCTGGTTCCGACCTTTCCTTACTTCGTCGTTGTTGGGTCTCGAGATGTAAAAAAGAACTGCTCGGACAGGGCACAGATGTCTTTTAGGTTCGTGTCCAACAACGTGCGTGACGGCCAGAATGATAATTGGCTTGGATGGTTCATTCGGACGTTGTGTCTTTGCATGAAAGTCAGCTCTGAGGGGTCAAAGTCGCAAAGGTGGAATCTGGGGCAAATACGCAGTAAGCTTGGTCAGCAGATAATGGTTGGATTTCGCTGCAACGGAGACTTGCGGCTAAGGTTACTAAGGAGACTTGCGGGTCAGCACGTTCATGGGGCTGTTGAGGACAGGTTTGTATGGTTCTTTCAAAAGTGCATTAAGGACAATGAAATGATCCCAGTCAGGAAAGATGTGCCTTGTGGCTATTCGCTCGATTTCAAGAGACTTGATGAGTGACAAAATTCAGTAGTCGTCTAAGAGGCTATAGCTTCCTGCAGCTGTTCAGGAACTTTAGCATTAATTGGATTGATTTTCCCTCGTCACACCAATGAAACCATCTTGACCAGTGACCGTCGTAGAATCTGTCGTCAAGTCCCTAATGGCTTTGCTTGCAATCCGGGTTGATTGTTCCTCATGAATGTTTGCCTTTTTGAGAAGTTTGATGATAGTAGCCGCCCGTGTAGGTGTAGGGTGCTTAGGTTTGGGTGGAATTTGGTTCCTTTCTGTTGAGACAGAAGATCTGGTGTTAGAGGAAGGATTCACGGAGTGTCTATGATGAGTTTTAGCAGATGAGGAACCACGCTGCACCTGCCCAGTTTGGTGCAATCAGTAGAAAGAGGCTTCCGGATTTCAAGATTTTTTCCAGGAATTGTGGGAGCAGCTTGAATGGAGGGAACAGGTAGGCATAAAGGTTCTCCCATGGAAACATTAGGGCGTCTACTGCCGTCGCCTTTTTGTCTGGGACTGGACTGATGAAAGGGGGAAGTCTGGCATTGTACCTCGTGGCAAAGAGGTCTTATCATTGGGGTGCCCCATGTGATGAAGAGATATTCGCAGATAGATTTCTTTCACTTCGATCTCGGAAATTACTCATTACGCTGACTTTCAAAAACAGGAAACTGTCAGTATCTTGCAAATTTTCGATTGTATTTCAACAATCTTCATCAGGCAGACGAAAAAGCAAGCAGACGAAAAAGCAAGCAGACGAAAATGTAACCAGAAGACTCAATTTTCTTGACCCTGCCTGATGAAGATTGTTGAAATAGAGTCTTCTGGTTACATTTTCGTCTGCTTGCGATATTTACAAGGTAAGCACAACAAGCGGCATGGCCATCTATATATACAACGCTGGATCCAATATTTACAATGTTACGTACAAATGGCGTGGTTCTCGCAATAAACAAGGCCCAGACACATTTATTACTTGCTTCTTTCACTCAGTGCTTTGCTTCAGTGTGCCATCTAATAGGTGTCCATGCCGCTTGTTGTGCTTACCTTGTAAATATCGCAAGCAGACGAAAATGAACCAGAAGAATCAATTTTCTTGACCCTGCCTGATGAAGATTGTTGAAATACAATCGAAAATTTGCAAGATACTGACAGTATCCTGTTTTTGAAAGTGAGCGTAATGAGTAATTTCCAAGATCGAAGTGATTCAACAACGTTTCAAAGTAATTCAAGTAAGCCTAACGGTTTATTTTGTGAAAGACTTCTTTAACGTCCATTCTCCTGCTGGAGGTTTCTTTCGAGCTAGAGTGTCTGCAATGACATTTCTGTTGCCTGGAATGTGAAGAGGCAGGATCGTTGTTTTAAGACGAATGCAGAAATGAAAGATCGTGAAGTTTGCGGGATCTCGTTCCTCCTTCCTTCCTGATGCAGGTAATGGCGGTGGTCTTGTCCGCTTGATTGATTGATTGATTGATTTGGTCTTTGAAGATCCAATCGTTGAGGTAAGCACTTGCTTGTATTTCTTGTTGGTGAAGGTGGGCCAGAATGGGTTTCAATACGAGTGTGAAGATTCTCGGCGCAGAATTCAGTCCGAATGGAAGACAGCGAAACTGGTAGACTCTTGGTTGCGTGTGTTAGCCAGATATTGTGGTTGATGTCGCACCATACAGATATGAATTTTAAAAACGTATCGCATGATTTGAATGTCTTGACCTGACTGATCTACTAAAGAAACTAAGCCCACTTCTGTGAGTGAATGAATACTCGATATAACTCGAATCATTATCGTTAAAACTTAAGGCGGCTAAAAGTTAATTACGTGGTTCTCAGGAATGCACACATGGTTTTTTTTCTTAGCGCATGAAATGTTTAAGCGATAGTAAAAAAAACTTTCCAATCATGCATCAACGCTCTCACCAAACACTTCCTGGAGCCGACAACTTTGAGTCCAAGTTCCATTTAAATGATGGCTTCGAATGAATTTAAGGACTTTTCATAAGCGTGTCACAATTAAAAAATTTGCTCTAAAGAAAAGAATTACTGAAGGTGAAGTAAAAACAAAAACAAAAAACACAGCGCGTCCGCATCATTTTTTATTTTTTGTTCGGTACCATTCCTGAGAATCGTTTAATGAAATTTTAGCGGCCGAAAAGCTAGTGATAGCGACCATTTTGGAATTACAAGTTAACTGCAAACTCCGACTACTCAATATATCCCAATATGCTGATCAGAGAGAGGTTGGCCAGCCAGAAAACATGTCCCCTGAAAGAAAGCATTTGTGAGAAAGAATTGGAAGACGCATGCAAGACATATAACATCTAGAAGCGTGCTAGCACTTCGTCCATCAAGTTAGTTATAGATTGTTGGTGCATATTATTTTATTGGCGTTCATTGGCATCGTATTGTTGGCGTCAACTGTTGTATTAAATTAAACATATATCACATTATCTGAGCGAAGGCTAGCGACTCCATCGTTTTTTTACATGTTGAGCACTGCACGTGATGATGAGCCAAAATATTGTTATCAGAAAGTTGGGGAAATCGTGTCTATCTGTGGCATTCAGCTGAATTAATGCAATAGATTAGATTTTTTTTTAAATTACAGTAATTATAATAAATACTTAAATATTATTAATCTTTTCTTGTAATACTGATAATTAATATTTTGATTTGTTTGTAACTATGACTCACAAAGTTGTTAAAACTTCCGAGTTAATTCACAAGCAATGAAATAATAAATTAATAACATTAGTAATAACATTTTAGTAGTTACCGAACATGTTAAAGAAATGGAAATTTTCTGTTGGTTGCATTGTGTTGCTTCCTTTCAGTATTAAAGTGGCACTATCACCGTTTGAAAACCGAACGAAAATGCCATGGCCCCATCTAGCGGCAGTGATATTGTTAACCTTTACAGCTTGCTCCCAGGTGCACGAGGACGTACCAAATTTTCACTCAAGAATTTAGGAGATAGTGGCTTGTTTGTTTCATTAAAAGAAATACCGTTGTGCATTTTTCGCTTGGTGCAAGCAACTGCTAAATAGTACTAGATAGCGCTAGATGTTGCCAGATTCTGCAGACTTTCAATCGGTGATAGTGCCACCTTAGAGCAATATGGGGCCACTCTAATACTGAACATTATTGTTCTTTGCGCTTTCCATAACTCTAGCTTCGGCAGAATGATAGTTTTCGAAAATCAAAAAGAATTACCTCAGGAGTAGTGTCACAAGAGAGGTTCAAGGGGCTGGTAATATTAAGCGTAGAGTGCCACAAGCTAGGCAAATAAATTTAGATGAAGTAGTTCAGATATTTGCAGAAATAAAAGTTTGACGAAAAGAATTGTAAACACAACCACAAGTTGTAATGCAAGTTGTACATATGTAAGTAAAAATTAAATTAAAAAATTTTAATATTAAAATACACGTGTTCAATTTGTCATAAGTTTACTCGTGGGTTCCTGTGTAAAGAAGCACACACTGGAATTTTGCAGGGGGGCGCAACATGACGTAGTTACACCACTGCGTGCAGAGGTAGATGAAGATAGGCATCTTCTAAGTCTATTGATACTGATGTACAATCCAGTCGTTGGAATTTACAGAATGGAGATTGTCTCTAAATTTTCATCTTGAAGTGTTGGTTTTCCAAGAATTGGTTGAGGGGTTTGAGGTTGTGTAAATATTTTAGAATTAACACTTTCCGATATAAAATATCGGAATCGCTATCGGTACCAAACGGTACACAACCGATACCCTCTATCGTTATAACATTAACTTATTTAACGACAACAGTTACAACGTCCATTTTATTATCATCAAATCAACTTTAGCTTTAGCCTAGCAGACGACACACAGTGCACTTGGCCTCAGACTCATGAACTTTTAATTGCTGCCACATGTGGTCCCATCCAGATACTCAGTCAACATCAGTGGTCCGGCTCCTAAGCCAATCAGCTCCTCTCTAATCCTCAGCATCCAATCGCACATCGTCTGCTACACAAAAGAGCAGGATGCAGGCCCCCCCCCCCCCTTTAAAACCCAGGGCCTTACAGATTTGTCTCTCACTCCCCTGACTTTGGACCTCAAAAGCTACCAGCCACAGAGCCCTTAGGAGCCGGATTCCCAGCAGCAGAAAATCAGAGTTAAGTAATACTGATGATCTTGGACTTGCAAAATTTTAAAGGACTAAGTCCGGGTTAGTGTTTAGAAAGGGCGCATCTTATTTAAGAGCCTTCTTTCTTATTGCCTTCGGTCCCTATTAATTAAGAGTGCTTCAACTTAGATATTTTGTAGGTTTAACTTGATTTAACGGTGGGATAAGCCTAACCCTAATAAATCGAATTAAATAGCTTCAGACCGAACGTCTTGTGTGGACTCCCTTACTTTGCTCGTTATTGCTTTTATGTGCTTTAGTTTGTAACATCGCATTAGCGCCGGCCGGTACAAATTTATTATTATTACGTACCCCTGTTATCCTCGTAAACCCTAACAATCAGGATTTACGAAAGATTTACAGTTGAAGATCAGCCATTCTTCTCCAGATTTCTTGGGGCGGAAGAAAACGTTGCTGTAAAACCCCGGGCCGAAAGGAGGGTGACATTCGTGAATTGCATTCTTCCTTAGTAGTTGTTGAATTTTTTTCCGAAAACTGCAGAGGCAAGTGTTGCCCCCCCCCCCGGTTGTTAGGGGGGGGCCATTCGGGGAAGGAGGGTTTGCGGGGGAGTGCCGACGGGGAGGTCTGGTAGACGAATGGCGTCATCTTGAGTTGCTCTTCCTGCCTGGGGATGAAAGACAACTTCGTTTGTCAGGGGTAGTTCCCCTGTTGTTGCGACCTCTTGATTTGTTGCCGAATGCACGGAAAGGCTGGTTGGTCCAAAAGGGCTGGTTGCAACGAAATGGTTGGTCTCCATCAGGTCTGTGGCTGCCATTCGTCAAGGATTCAGGCTTGGGTTTCGTCCAATTTTCACCATTTCGATTGCCTACAAAGGGCTTGTTAAAAAGCTTGGGATGGAATTTCTGTTGACCCTGTGACTTGTTGGGTTTGGGTTTCATGACACTCAAGGTGGGGGGGGGGGGGGCCCAAATGTGTCACTTTCATTAATGGGCAGGTTACGCAGCTTGAATTTGGTGTAGTCGTTTAGATTCCCCGAGGCATTTAAGGCTATGTCGCGCATCAGCAGCGTGTTGTTGAAAAGAGCCCTTGTGATCCAATTCATCGCATGGTAAGTAGCAAAGCAGGTCTTTTGAAGAGTTGCGAGATTAGGCTGGATAATTCCTTAACAGCTGCAGGGGAAGGGAGAGGACGAAAGTTTCTCGCATAAGGCATTTACCGCAGTATTCAGGACATCGGCGTGTGATGCGTCTCTTGAGTCCGAGGCGAATGCATCTGCCATTATCCTGAAGAACGAATGTTGGAATTTCCACTTCCTTTGGTACACGGAGGGTGGTCCCAAAGAAAATTTTCATTTCGGAGGTGAGGAATTCTGACTCAGGATAAGTGTCAAAGTTTTACGCCGGAGGAGCGGAAAAAGGAGGTTTATCGACCCGGTCTAGCTTGCGGCAGTTCCTTATCCAGTTAGAGTGGCTCGCTGCGTCCTAAGATGGCGCCACTTGCGGAGTATGCAAGTCAAAAAGGTGGTCGACTGGCCAAGAAAGTTGTGTTGCTTGACGTTTTTGTCACGGAGTGCAAATCCAAGCCCTGTCGAAAAGCCTCGGTCGATTATTGGGGCATCTGTTGTTTTGGAAGCTACAGGAAGCAGTCAGGTACTACCTCTTCAACTGTCTTTAGAAGGTCGGCAAGTGGAATGGTAGTCGGATCGTCATTCACTGGATCATCCGGAAAATGAATGTGACGAATGGGTGGAGCGTCATTCGGTAGGTTTATTCATTGCGTTCATGACTTGTTGATTGGGCAATGATGCACAGTCAACGTTGATACCATCATGGTCGGTGTTGACAGAACTGGATCCGCAGCAAGTGGTGGTGGCAGGCCGGTAGTGGGGAGGGATCGGTGCTTTTTAGACGAATGATGGCAGGACAAATGGGAGCGCTTGTGGCTGTTGACACTGGAGGTCAAGGCAACCCAGTCACTGGTCAGTTGGCTATCGTGGAATGCGACACGGAGGGAGGCGGCAACGCAGGGGTTGGCGAATGCAGAATTTAGCCATGGCACGGTCAGCTAGTTGGTGGACATCAACCTCAAAGGTGGACCGGCCGGCACGGGACAAATGGGACGATATGTCAATGGATTTTTTGAGCGAATGCACAGCTTCATCAAGCATTCGTTTTCGTTATCGCTTGAGCTCTTCATAAGTGACCTTGACTGTCTGGAAGTCAGCTTCAAAGGTCGAAAGGTTCAAACTGGATGTGTGAGAACGGTGGAGGAGGCCGTTGTATTTGCAGTCTCTTCATTCGCATTCGGAGGTCCAATGGACGAATGCGGTGGAATTGGTGCTGGAACATAGGCATCAGTGGCGACGACGGGCACAGGGGCAGGAGAGGGGTCTCACGGTCCTCAACGGGCGGTAACTTGGACATACTTCCTTCAGAGCGGCTGTCTAGAAGATTTTAAGCGAATGTCGGGAAACAAAGTGGCGTGGAGACGATCTGGAGGAAAACTGATGACGAACGAATGCGCTTTTATAGAGGAGGGCTGCGCAGTGGAATTGCGCAGATGGGTTACAGCACCGGCAGCTACAAGACACCAAAAAGCCTCCAGGGAAACGCAATGTTTGAGGAACTAATACCACAATTAACAGGTTATGGATTTTTTCCAGCAACGAGAAACGCATTTAGCTGATTAAAACCTGTTTGCAGTGATGAACAATAATTTAGGCTTTAAACAAAACTATGATTGATCAAGCTAGCAAATTGTAAGACTTCAAGACATACTCGTAGGTGACTCCTATTCTTCCGAACCAGTTCAAGTTCAGTGGCCTCCAGCATGTTTATTTTTAACTGTCGGCTGTGGTGCTGATTCTTCAGTTTACGATTCTCTTCTACTAATTCTGCTGTTTTTTCAGAAACTTTAGTTAATGTCACATTCATGGATACATTTTCCCTCATCATTCGCTTTGTAGTGTTGGCCATCTGCTTGTTGGACACTTTACGAAAATCTGCTGCAATTTGGTTCACTCTTTGCAGCATATCCTTTTTCAACCTGCAACAACAGTTGGTAGCTTACTCAAAAGAACCTATACAGCTGTAAGTATTGCATGATGGATATTCCAGTGAATTCTATGTCACAAAGTTACGAACTTAAAGACCCAAACCCTCAACTAAAGTAACCTTCAACACTTCACATTTGCCATATGATGAAAAATTTTAATAATTCAGGTTTTAATATGGCAACACATATTTAAAAACTAATTGTTATTATTCTATACAAGCTTACCGCCCATCTAAACGCGGGTGAATTTATTTTACAATACCACTAAAATTATGTGGTTTTTTTTTTGTTGGTCTTGACGTACTATCACCTGCCCCTCACCCCAGCCCACTCCACATTCTGACATTTCTTGTTTTCACTTAACTGCAATAAAGACCTTTGAATAAGACGTTGCTTACCCAATTATTTCTTTCTCCATCAACCTCCCCTCCCCCAAAACGTTTATGAGAAAGACTGACACCTCAACTACCCTAACCCCATCCTTCCATTGCTGCTGCTTCTTCTATATCCCCCCAACACATCCAAACTGTCGCACCCCCGAATTATTGCTCCCTTTTATCAGAATCCACTGTTTTGGGCTTGAAAATGTGACACAACATTCACCTGCGAAATTTAATTTGCAAGCTAACATTCCCTTCCCCGCATTCTAATAAGTCTAAAATTACTTGGCTTTTTTTTTTGTCTTCAGTAACTACAATATAGACATTTCAGTGAACCTACTATGATGCTGTCCCCAGCCATCGTTATTAGTTTGCATGTTAACATTCCCCCTGTGCATATTCTAACATCTGTGACATACTTCGCATCCAAACCTCTCTCCCTACGAAACGTGAAATGCGCACTACGCATCACAAATTCCAAACTTCTCGAATGGCATTCTGTGAGCATTAGGCAAAGTCGCCTGGCTCATTCTTATGAGGTATTTTAATAATGGTAGATTGGTGGACATTTTGCATTAAAAGTACCTTCTCGTGGAGCATAATCCATCTTTGCACTTTGTCACATGGTCTCTAGTCCGTTTTTGTGTAATATGTTTCTAAAGGAACAAATGCAAAGATGGATTGATGGGCATTGTAAATTGTATAAATGCGATGGTAGCTTCAGGTGGGAGCACCTCAAACTTCCAAAGACATGTGTGTGAACTGTGAAGATATGTGTTAAAATCTAGGACCACTTCAAAAGCATTAAAAAAATAACAAGGTGGGAAATGGCCAACCATCTCTAATTCATTCCTTCTTGTTTGCTTCTATTGCACTATTAAAAATGGTAAGAGGAAAAAATCGACCACTATTAACCAGCTTCCATAGATTTTCGGTATGGCTACTCACCTATCCTTGTCAAGAATATTTTTCCGGTCTAATTCATACAACTCGTCTTTTTGTGATACTTGCTGCTCCTCCAGTTTTGCCTCCAGTAAAGAAAATTTGTTCAATAATTCTTCCTTCTGGAGGCGAAATTCTTCTAATGTATTCAGTTTACCCCCTGAAATTCAGAGAAAAACTTAATTCCAGTTTCTATTAGCTGTTTCGGAAATATACACTGCCTGTGAATTTGCATTCCTTTCCTTCCCTTCTCTTCCTGTAATGTGTCTTTTCCTTGGGGTTTCTTCTCTTTCTAGATCTGGCCAGCTCCGTAACCTCGACTACGCATGCGCCACGCGCAGTGCCTCCTATAAAAAATTTTCAGCAAGACGGTCGCATCACTCTTTCCCTTCTGCAAGACGCTTTCGAAGTTCACCTCTGAAGTTGGCTTCTGTCGGAAGAATCTCATTTCTACTACATCTTCCACCAAAAGGCCATTGACTCTCCTGCTATCTCCAAGCCGAGTGATGGAAGATCTTCATGACATTCGTCCCCACCAGCTAGCCCTCCGGTAGCGGACCCGAATGTTGTTGTCAACCTGTCGCCCTCGCCTCCAAGACATCAGGCTTCTGGTCCTATCCCCGTATGAATTTAAGTTCGACTACCTCGTCCTCCATCCAATGCAGACAAAACAGTCACTTCACATTCCACTTACCACAAGCGAAAGAAGAACAGGCCCCCTCCTCAGCTTCAAGCGGTTCCTAACAGCCAATTTCTCCACTCGACCTTTCATCAAATTCCTCACGCTCCCATAAAATCTCGCCACCACCTTCGGGATCTCAAATGCTTATGTCCACAGAGAACATGGATCGCGCAATCCGGTATTTTCACTATCCCCAACGTCAATCATCACTAGCACCACCAGCGTCGGCCACCGGGATAAAAACCTAAACAGCCGTGCCAAATTTGGCCACTCAACAACTCTTTTCACCACTCTTCTCCGCAGTGGTCTCCTCCTCAGTAAAGGTGAGCCACTCGAACTAGATAACGCCCTCCAGCTCCAAGACTCCGCCGTGAAACCTACTTCTTTTGCTCTTTCGTAGATGGTGCCGCCAACCCTCGTCTTTTCGAAACTTACTCTCAATCCGAATTCTTACAGCAGAAGCCAAGATGGACTTTGGCACCGCCTTATTCATTCCCAAGAAAGCCGAGGTGCCATCTTCAGTTCTCAAAGAGAATGACAAGATGCTTCGTCTCGGCTGCAGAGCTGCACCCCAAGCCGATGTACTCAGCACTGCAATAAACTCTTCTCTGCGAGAAACTTTCCACAGAATCAAGCCAGACCGAAGTGAAATGCAGCTACTTCCTCAAGAAAGCTTCCTTAGCAACCTAACCTGCTCCTTCGTGACATCGCCCTTGGCACAACTTCGAACATAACGACATTCTCAGGAACCAACCACACTTCATGAAACTGAAACCCTATTCCGTGGTCTAATTCCTTTCCTCACTCCTCACCTTGACATTTCACGAAAGCCCAAAGAATCTCATCCCAAGTAGAACAAGGCTCCACCCAAACAACAAAACCAGAAATTCCACCAGAACCAAATTCGCAAAAACGATGGAAACAACCAATCCTCATTATACCACCATCCCAACTTGAACTATGACTCAGGGAGACGCCATCAAAACACCATTCAGCCCTTTCGTGGGAAATTCCCCAACGACGGAAAATCCGGCAACTTCAAACAAAGCTCAACCCCGGACTGCCGCAGTTGCTACTGTTTCCCTGGCTCCAAAAGCAAATCTCAAAGAAGTCAATGACGCCTCCCAACCCTCATAAATCCCAGTCGGTCAATGCCTTCGCCACTTCCTTCCAGCATGGAAAAAAAAGCTAACCGCCGACCCTTTCATTCTAACCATCATATCCAACGGCGGCCAATCCTAAAAAAAAACACCACTCGTCCCGTCCCCCCCCCCTCCCCCTGAAAGTTTGCTCCAACACCTTCTCAACAACTTTTGTAACCGGCTTACATGATAGGCAACACGCAACTCACGAAGCAAACACTTCGTAGTTCGACTTGCCTCAATCATGGCGGCCTGCCAGCCTTCCAATTACTGCAGACTCAGGAATTGGACAGCGCCAGCCGCCAGGTGGAGACACGGGTCCTCTGCAACCCAGTTGGAACCGGATCGAACCTGTTCGCCAGTAGCCTCAGGCAAGAGCCCATTGTTCTCCAGAGTATAAAAGAAGCCTGGAGTCGACGGCTCAAGCTAGTTAGTGTGTGGGATCTGACTGAAAGGTTGGATCCCTGACTACGAGGTGCAGCAGAAGGATAAATTCTGCTGATAGCCTAATATGTAAACGCTATGTGCATAGTCCCCTAGCTATGCAGTAAGGAGTGAATTAGGATCGAGCATTGTGCCTTGTGAATAATCGTCCACTTCCTTAGCGACCTTACACTTTCAGAAGAAGTGGACGAACTGCTTTCAAAGAAAACCATTCAACCCTGCCCAAACCAACTTCGACCAGGATTTTACAGCTCCATTTTCCTCAGACCAAAAAAATCCAGAGGCTCGAGACTCATCTTCAACCTAAAACAGGTAAACCTCTTCATGGAAAATTGGTGATTCTACCAGAGAACTTGCTCTCGCAGGAGAATCTAAGTTCTCAAGAGTAGAATACGACGAAGCTCGAACGAGCTGGAACTGGTGGGAAGTCCCTCTTACCTGTCTGACCAATCGGCACCCTTTATTTCACCATTTGCATACGAATTATCCTTAATTTATGCAATTTTTGACGTCACTCACGCTCCCCGCATCACATCCGGTCCTCCATCCCACTGCCTCCTTCATGCCTACTACCTAGTGCTTTCAGCCAGCTGGCACCCTTTTCCTGCACCAGTAGAGGCGGGCAGGAAAGTTAACACAGCTCGTCGGATTCTACTCTGAGAACTTCGCTTCTCCTGCGAGAACAAGTTCTCTGGTAGAATCACCAATTCTCATTCATAGAATCACTCCTCACTGCTTTGTTAACTGGTGGGACAGATTCACACTAGTGGCGCAGCCCAGCAATTCGTCCGGATTGATACAGCAGGCCCTATACCTGTTCATCCGTTAGCACAGCTTACCACCTAGACCCGGCGCCAATTCTCGTTGGTAGTGTGAGTGAAATACAAATGGCGGTTGCCCGGGACAGTGACGCTTCACAACCCGAAGCTGCCACGGCCGAGCACCCCGAGCCGGACCGGAAATGTATTACGTACATGCCGGCCTCCTGCCCCGTATCACAGAGCCATCTCGCTGATGCCTGTTAGGAAACCCCTGGCCGTGCGGTCGTATGTAGGACAGAAACAGCTGTTTCGGCCCGCGTCCAGTCTCCAGCGCCTCCGTACCTCGTGAAGGCTTGGACCTCAACGCACCCCCCACCCCCAAAAAGCCACTACCTCATTGTAATGTAGCTGGGGATAAAGGAAGGGCGCTGCTGCCCTGGCCATTTTATGGCGACATACGATGAGGACCACATCGGGTGGCGTACTGCCACCCCTCGCCGACTAAGGCACGTCAGTCCACCTGACCCACTGCCAGCAGCACGCAACCCGCCAACGTTAGGGTTTTGAATGACTCCTCTTGGCATATACAAAGTTCCCCGTAGCCTGACTACCATCGCCACATCACCTACGCACTCCTGCCGATGCATCGGAGGCCGTCAGAGGAACACACTTTTCCCCCTTTAACAAAAGACCGCCGACTAAAAGGACGTTTCGCCCCACGAAATAAACATTTCAATTCCACATTCTCTCCCACTCTGAGGGAAAGAGGGGGGGGGGGGGCACTCCAGTCATGGCCTACAAAAATGGCCACTTCCTGGCGTCATCTCTAACAGGGCCACAATGCGACCAGCATTTCGTACATCACAACCCCCTTAAATACCACTACCATAATCTCTCCATACAACAACAAAGGACCACTGATCGCCCCCCCCCCCCCCCCCACCCCCACCCCCCGGGGGGGGGGGGGGTTAAGACAACCTATTTCTCCAGACCTCCTGAGAAAGAATCGAGCACACACGTAATCTCCGAAACGCCACTGCAATCTAGGTATCTATACCGATTAATCCATTCTTGGCACACCATGTTGGAAGGGGGGGTTGTGCCCTGCCGCCTTACCTGAAGGTCGGCAGCACTCAATACTAATCTATGCCCGCCTGTAGTTGCCTGCACATACGCTACACATGTCTCCAATAACACATGTCTACACATGTCTGTCGTATTTCACTATGCCTATCGATGCATTTTTCTAGTTTCTCCAGATAAGCATTGGCTTGAATTTCGTTTTGGTGTAGGATCACCAATATGGGTTTGAGGACCGTTGTGAAAATTCTGGGGGCTGCATTGAGGCCAAAAGGAAGACAGCAGAATTCGTAGACCCTTTGGTTGTAGATGAAACGAAAGAGGTGGGTGACAGCCGGGTGAAGTGGGACGTGGAGGTAAGCATCTTCCAGGTCTATTGAGACTGTCCAGTCGTTTTGTTTGAACGCAAGGCGGATCGATTCGAGAGTTTCCATTTTGAAATGATCGTTTTCGATGTAAGTTTTGAGAGGTTTCATGTTGAATATCAAGCGGGAGCCTCCCGACTTCTTTGGGCGGGTGAAGATGGAGCTGTAGAAGCCCGGGCCTGGTTCGTGGCATTCCCTTATCGCCTCTTTCCGGAGAAGCTCTGAGACCTCGAACGAAAGTGCTGGAGTTGTGGGCGGGGGAGAAATCCCAAGGTGGTGTTGGGAGAAGAGGTGGGTTTGATAGAAAAATCGTACGAAAGCCGTGTTCGATGATGAAGAGGACTTCTGGGTTTGATGACAGATCGCTAAGCCGGGAGGAATCGGTGTAGTCTTGCGCCGACTGGAAAGCAAAATGGGAGGGAGGCGTCATTGTTGAGTCTTGCGAAAGTTGGTTCTGCCCCCTGGTGACGACTGGCAGCTTTGTCGATCTGGAGTAGTGGCTCGCTTCTGGTTGCGTGAGGCGGAACGAGAGTGAGGCTGGTCCGTCCGAAAGGGCTGCGGGTTTCGCGGACGAGAGTCGTTAAGACGGAGGGGCTGCGGGGGAGCCGGTGGCTTGATCCAACTATCTTGCGGCGGACGGGGGTTGGACTGTTTATTTCTGAATCACGGGCGAGAGTTAGAAGAAGTTTGCTTCTGTGGCTTAGGCTTCCTGGAGATATCCAGATGCGGAGCGAGTGTCGGGATGAGACCACGAAATAGCGTGTCAGATTCGTGGATGGGTTGGTTGCAGAGTCGGTGCGTCGTGGAGACGTTCAAATTGTTGGCGGACGAAAGAGCAATATCCTGGAGGAGTAGAGTGTTGTTGAGAAGGGCTCTGGTGGCCCAATTAATGGAGTGATACGTGGCGAAGCTTGCCTTCTGAAAGAGTTGCGTGATAAGGGACGAAAGATTGCGTATTTCTTCGGGACTTGCGGGACTTGCGGGAGATAATTTCTCGCACAAGGCGTTCACCGCAGTGTTGAGAACGTCGGCTTGTGAAGCGGCACGAAGACTCAGCTGAAGGCACTTGTCATTTTCATAGAGGATGAAAGTTGGGATGTCCGCTTTCTTGGGGATCGATAAAGCGGTGCCGAAATCCATCTTCACTTCACTACTTAAGAATTCACATTCTGGATAGGTGGCGAAGTTGTTGGGGTTCGTAGCGCCATTGCCTAGCGGACGAAAGAAGCTGTTTTCACGGCCTGGTCGAGGTGGTGGCGGTTCTTTGTCGAGGACGAGCTGGTCGCCTTTGCCGAGCAGGGAGCCTTCATTGCGGAGGACGCAGGTAAGCAGTGTGGTGGATTGCCCTAGAAGGTTGCGGGGTTTGGTGTCTTTGTCTCTCAGGGCAAAGCCGAAACCAGTTTTCAGCCCACGGTTGATTACAGGAGCGTCAGCCGACTGTGTAGGTTTGAAGAGGAAGCAATCGGGGATGGTTTCTTCGACCGTCTTTAGGAGCGAGGCCAGCGGGAATGCCTGGTCGTCGGCGGCGTCATGTGAGAAGTGGATCCGTTTACCGGACGAGAGTGGGATAGCGGGCGGCAGACCTTCCGTGGTAGTCGCGGCAGTAGGAGATGCTTGCGGGCGAGAGAGAGACGGCTTGCATTTCTTCTGGGCGCCAGGGGGAGACGTTGATCCGCGCTTGAGAGAGTCGTGGCTGGAGGCCGAAGCTATCCAGGCTTGCGTACGGGTGAGTCGGGCCGAAGACGTGCAAGAGGGAGGCGGCATGGAATTGACTTGCATCTCACGGACCGTTGCTTGGACGATATTCCGGACTATGCTGCGGGAGACGCTTTGTCCTTTACGGGAAGAGTTTGATGATAAATCCAATGGAGAGTTGCGGGCACGCGAACGTGACGATGCAATGGTCTGTTGAAGGGTTCTTTTGGCTTCACGGTAGACGGCTTTAGCCCGTTGAAGATCCTCTTGTAGGGCCGAGAGGTCCAAGGGTTCAGCCGGCGGGGTGCGTTGGCCGGGTTGCAAAGGAGAGTCAGAGCAGGCGTCGGCGCTTGCATCTAGGAGTGGGGCGGTAGGGATCGAGCCGACGGCGGCGAGGTCGAGGGCGGAGATCCAGCGATTGCCGAGGGAGAAAGTTGTAGTTTGCGGACGAGAGAGAGCACGTGGAGACACCTCTGGAGGAAAATGAATGCCGATAGCGTGCACGCTGTCGCTTTTATAAGGAAGTGCTGCCGCGCCCATGCGCAGTAGGGACATACAAGCAGGCGACTGCGCACCGGAAAAAGAAACCTCCAGGGAAAATCACATTCGAGGAATGTAATGCAAAATTATCAGGTTAAGATGTTTTGGCAACAAAGAAAACAGGAATTTCTAAATCAGTACTCATTTTTTCCAATCTCTACTCAAGGATTTTTTTTTTATCCGACTTGGAATGATCGAGAGCTGCACGCCTGGCCAACTGAAGCCGGCGCTGGTCCGATTTATGCCAGGTGCGCAAAATCTTCCTTCACTAATTCCAGGTCCAAAAGTTCGCACAAGCCTCAGCGTGAATCCTTGAAATTACACAATCTACATTTCCTGCAGACAGGATGAATATCTCCCGGGGTCTTTAAGCAGGTACACTCGGGAAAGTCACCAGAGTCCAACATTTTCTTCAATTTCCGAGCGTCCATATCTTTCGAATCGCCAGCGTTTGTTACGAAAAGCACAGCACAGACACACACAACCTTCCTGTCTGTACCCGAAAATGAAAAGTGAGAATTGCAGGCTGGTGCTGCATTGTTAAAGACAACGATTGTTGCGATCCTAGTGGCAAGCAAGCTAACCTCATTGCATTGCAGGTGTAAGAAAGGTTTTAAACGTTTAGAGGTTTAAAAGTTTTGGGTAGGAAAGCAAATCGAAAATGATTTTAGCACATACTAGAGGTTAGTATTTTACAGATAGTAATAAATTTTGGTTGCAAAAGCAGCATAAAAATAGTATTGATTCTAGTTTATTAAAGATATAAAAATACCATTTTTTCCCACTGCACAAATGGTGATCCAGTCCCAACCCCATTTTTTATTTCTACTTTTCTCCATTAACCTAAAGATCAGCCTTTTAACTCTTCGCTACTCGTGGTTTTTACTTTGAAGTATCATTTCGTTTCATGTCCTGAAATTTAGTTTCCATCTTATACTTCATTACACCAAAAATGCCCAATTTTACCAGGGGGGAAGGTCAAAACTGGTTTCTATTGCCTAAGAAAAATATCCACTACCTGTAAATTTAATTGCATTCAGTTCCTGAGAGCTCATTACCCTGGAGCAATAAAAATTCTCTAGATACGCCCAGCTCAGACACCCACCTGTGCATGAGCGGGTCCAACGCGTGCAGGCCCTCCATAAATGGTGTTACGGCGATAGCCAGCCATCTACTTTTCCTCCCGATATGTCAGCCATGATGGTGACTCAAGAGTGGAGGTTGGGTGGGTATTTACAGGAAGCGTATATTTTCCTTAAGCAATAGAAACCAATTTTGACCTGGCCCCCCCCCCCCCCCCATGTAAAATTGGGCTTTCTAATTGCCGGTTGGAAAATATCCACTACCTGTAAATTTAATTGCATTTACAGCTGACCTCGTCTATAGGTGGCGGGCACCATCATGACGGGCCCCCAAGGGTGTAAGCTAGGTCCCCTGTGACAGAGTTGTGGTGGATTGGTTGCAGGCGCAACATTCTCTGGTCACGACCGACTTTGTGCGCGAGGCAGTCGGAGTGAGGCGAGAACTTTCTATAGCCAAAGCGGGTTGGTGAAGAAGTTCGGCGAGTTTCTAGATTTCAGCGTTGACCGCGTTTAAAGAGAGAGTCTTGTTTGTTGAGATGTTCGATCCTGGATTTGGTTCCGTCGGCGGATTGAAAGGATGGTTTGGATAGATTTCTTGAGGTTTCAGGATATGAGAATTGGGGATGATGATACATGTGGCGTGGACATAGTTGAGTGGGATGGAAGGGCCATGGATGGTTTTCCTGGTGGCAGGTTTGTCCATTAGGCGTCAGGCAGGAAGAATCAGCGGAGAAGATAATTGAGAGCGCGTTTGTGGAATTACGGTTCGGCAGGAGATGAAGGTTAAACAAAGATTACATTGTTGTAGAAGCTTTCCGGATGAAGGTCGTCCGAGAGGTGTTGGATTTGAAGGCGAAGTAGATTTGCGGAGCAGATCAAGTCAGTGCAAGACGTTGTGAAGGTGTGAAAGAGTCACAGGCTAAGCTGAATGTTGAATCAAATGAATTCAGATGTTCCAAAGCGTGTCGTGATGTTCAAGGAGCGGTGCTTCATGTGCGGCGGGAGTGGCAGGGGCAACGTTGTTGCTGGTTTAGAATGAGTAGCCAGACGTGCGTGTTACAGGTGTTGGAAGGTGAGGAGAAGAGGACGTGGCTTCGGTGTGGTGGAAGTCCAGTTGTGACTCGGTGGGAGTTTGAAAACTACCAAATATCAGGTTGAGAGATGGTAGGTAGCAATGTGCGGAGTCTTGCGGGGGTGTCGGGAAGATTGATGAGAGGCCGCTGGTTGTACTTCGCAAAAACTTTAGGTTGTAAGTCGGTGGGTCGGTGGATGGTAGGAATTTCTTCGAGAATCCTAGTCGTATAGGGCTCGAGAGAAAACAGGAGTTCTGGTGGGTTTCCGTAAGATTTCGTGAGTGAGGTCGACGTCCCTTTCAGAAGTGTGAAGAGATTGGACCTAACTTCAGGCTGTTTTGAGGAGTTTTGCAATTGTTGTTCATCCTCGTGTTGAGTTAATGTGACGGTGAGTCGAGAAGGTTAACTGGATCAAATTTTGACTCGGTGCTGATTCGAGAGCTACCAAAAGTTTGGGGAGGGGGGACTGTTGGTAGCTACGTGCGAGGTGATGTGGTGCTGTCTGGAAGATTGATGAGAAGCAACATTGCAGAAAGATGACAGGTAGAGAGGTGGGTGAGGGTGATGTGGTGTCCGTCCAGAGTCGTGAAGTCCGTTTAGGATGGCAGATGCAGTTTCCTGGTTGGTTGTGGGGTGTCGAGGACCCTTGAGAGGTTTAATTCCCAAAGATTTGGGATGATCATGACATCTTCATCTCATGGCGTTGGCGGAATAAGAAACATGTTGGACGGCAGAAAGTCCTTCAGAGTGGATGTCTACCCAGTCAGAAATCCAAAAAGAGGTAGGCATGTTTCAGTCCACATGAGGAAAAAAAATGGTGAAGTGGACCAATTCCTTTTTGGGTTCAAGTGAAGGTGAGTTGTGTAGATTTTATGATTTCAACAAGATGCAGCTGGGATTTCGGTGAAACTTCAGTTCCAGCAACGGTGCAGCCTGTGCATTTTTCGTGAAGGAGACAGGACTATGAAGCTGAAAGTGACGTGAAACATGTGTAGTTATGGTGATGATGTTGTTGCAGCATGTGTGAGGTCGACGTAGGCTTAGAAAATGGCCTTCTTGATCCGAAGAGTGACAAGGTTTTTTTTTGTTTTTTTGTGGTAATATCAGCTATTGGCTTCTGCGGTAATCAAGTGTGCTGATTATCAGCAAGTGTAATCTGCGCCTGATGTGGTGTCAGGTGCACGAACATTGAAGGCAGAGGTTGGAAGAGGGAGCTGGGATCAAGTTGTGTCAACTCGCCGGGTGTCATTAACTGCAGTGGTGTATTTCATCTGGATTAGGACTGCATTTCAAGGATGAACAAAGAGCAAAGTTGTGAAAATCTTCTTCAGGTGAAGACATTGACGAATGTTTGGGCTCATAGCATGAGAGTGACATGGTGGTGATGCGAACATGTATGGTCGCAGAAGGAGGCGTTGATGACAGGCGCCGGAAGAGTGGCGTTAACTGCAGTGAGGGATGAGGTTTGCATTAGCAGACGAGCATTTTCGTATGTGAGAAAAAAGGTGTGATCGATGGGCATGAGGCAGGCTTCAACAAACTGACTTCAAGGCGAATTGGGGAAGGGGGCCAGCGTGTTGACTAACGAACGCATGCGAAGCCAACTTGACGGGCAGATGGTGCAGGATTTCGATGCTTGATTGCACAGCAAAGGCTTGCGGGATAAGGGCCGGAAGTTTCAATGAACGTTGCTTCAGGAGAACGTGTTGTATGATGACGAGCGTGGAGTCAATGCGACGCACGAGAGGTCGAGGTTGCAAGTTGCTTGGCGAACGTGACGAAAGACGAACGTAGAGCAAGTGAGGCGAACGTGGGACAGTAATGGCGAAGAGGTTACGTGCTTCAAACATTCGTGAAGGAACAGGGTTGCAGGCTGGTCTTGTCAGCAAAATCCGTGTGGCTTGACCCATTGCAGGTGGATTTCAGGAGGCGGCAATTCATAATCTGATGGCTGAGGTGCGAAGCCGGTGATGGTCAAGGGAGGTGAGCTCGACGAACGTGAGCGTTGCAGCTACGGGTGAACGGCGAGATGAATACATGGCATGTCCACATAAGATTGGGGAACACTGGAAGGAGGATGTGCTGCAGACGTCGCTGGTTGAGACGGGAATGCGTGATCACGGTGCTTGGGTCTTCCGAAGTAGCGATTGTGGGATGAGAAGTTCAGATGGATATGAGGAGAACTTTGGCTTCAAGACGAACCTGTTGCATGGGACGAACGTGAAAACATGCGGACAGGACGAACTTGCATATGCTTCATTCTTCAGTGTAAACGAGATGAACGTCAGGCGACGGCTGTTCAATGGCAGGACTCCGCTTCGGCTTGCAGCGTTAGGATGTCTATGAACGGGTACTGGGAGGCTTCAGATGATCGACTGGATGAGAGCTTGGCTTGTCCACAAGGATGCGAGTGGTGGAAAGATGCTTTGCTGCAGACACTGATGATGGGTTACAGCGAGCATTGGTCTTCAGGGCGAACGTGATTCAGACGAGCACACAGTTGCGTGGCAAACGTGACGAACGTGCAAACGTGACGGGGTGTAGGCAATATCATGAAGTGGAGACCCGTAGGCATGCGGCTGGGGGCCGATATGAGTGTTCAATGAACAGAATTCTTCCTAGGTGAACGTGGCAGGTGAGTTCCGTGACGAACAATAGGTGCATATCCGGGTAAACTTGGCGATGTCATCGGTTAGTTACCGACGAAGTTAAGATAACAGATTCAAGGCGAACGAACGTAACAACGTGAAGGCGTGATGGCTGGAAAGCCATGATGGATTGTAGTGAACGTTGGCTTCAATGCGAACATGCTGCGATGAGGCGATCGTGGCGAACGTGGCGAACGTGCGAGCGCTTCATTTATCAGATGCTTGCGAGGCAAACGGGATCCACGTCGAGCGTGTCCAGGGAACGATCGTTCAATGGCGGAGAGTTCACATAACCTTGCGTTCGTAAAATAAGAGGAGACAGATTCAAGCGAACGAGACGAACGTAACGAACATGAAGGCTTGTGGGCTGGGCAGCCATGATGGATTGCAGCGGACGTCAGCTTCAATGCACACGAGTTGCGATGAGGCGAACGTGCGAACACTTCTTTCATCAGTTGCTTGCGAGGCAGTGAACGACGGCGAATGTGCGAACGCTTCATTCTTTAGTTACTTGTGAGGCGAACGTGATCCGTGACGAATGTGTTCAGGAGATGATCGTTCAATGGCAGAGAATCCGCTTCGGCTTGCGTTTTCAAGACCAGAGGAGCCAAAAACAAGGCGAACGTGACGAACATTGCAAACTGGAGTCTTCCTCATGTAGAGGGCGAACGTGGACGACAAACAGTCTTCGGGTAACGATATTGACGCAGCGAGAGCTGGTGGAAAAGGGATGGCTTGTTATCGCAGTAACACCATTTATGGAGGGCCTGCGCGCTCTGGACCCGACGCATGCGCAGGTGGGTTTCTGAGCTGAGCGTATCTAGAGAGTTTTGATTCGTCCAGGGTAACGAGCACTCAGGAACTGAATGCAATTAAATTTACACGTAGTGGATATTTTCCAACCGGCAATTAGAGACTTAATTGTAGTAAATAGCCTAGTGCATCTTGCCTGCACTGGATAAAAGCATAAATCCCTAATATTGCAATGAAGCCCTTGATGCACAAGCCTGAAAGAGTGTGCCAAAGACTGCAATGCACGTTGACTTGATGGCTCGTACAATTGAAGCCCCTTAACCATTAACTCCAGAAAATTCCTGATCTACCGGAACCAATGAACTGTAACCATAACAAGGATGCAGTTTGGCTCCCAAAAAACAAGAACGGGGCAGCTTGAAAACTGAGAGAGACTATAAGCATTCAAAGTGTTGTTGACAAAAATGAAGTTGGAAGGTGACGAGAGCAACACGCATCGTGAAATGAGGGACATTCCAACAGAATAATTCCACTCTGTAATTCCAAGAAGAGTTCAAAAGTGAGGTTATCTGATGCAAGGTTTAATGTAGTAACACGCAGAATGGAAAGTAATAGTAACTGGCCGAGAGAAGTGAGGCCTTAATACTCGACAGAAGATTTTGTGTGTGTGTGTGTGTGTGTTTTTCTGTTTGAACGAAACGTTCGCAATTTCGTTCAGAGTTATTCAAATTTACAGACAAGGGTGTTTTAGTGTATGAATTTGAAGATGAAATTCCAACCTCAAATAATTTAGGGGTGGGAATGAAATTCGTGGTAAAGCACTGGGCAGAAATTACAGGTTTCTGCCTCATGAATACAGAAATAAACTAACATAGTATAGTATCTATCGCTTGACCGAGTAACTGTCAGAACTCAATTATATGCCTGATAACAAGAATATAATTATATGAGTTTGGGGAGGATGTATAATTCTTGCTAGTAATAACAATCTATGAAGAAGGTAATTTGCAGTTATGCATGGACAGGAAAAGTTACAAAAAGTCATTAACAACATGGTCAGTGTGTTTGTTGAAAGTAAGTACAGTTTGGCCCCTTCAAACACAGCAATGCACCCACTGCCACATGCATTAGTGTTGTGGTACATCTTAATAAAAATCTTTACCCAAAACAGTTAACTGTGTTGATAACTGCTCCTTGGTGTCTTGGAATTCAAGTTTCATCTGTGAGACTTGCTGTTCATGCATTCTCCTCTCAGCTTCTCTTGTCTGTTGAATCCCATTCAGCCGTTCTTGACACTCCACCATTTCATCGGCCCGCGTATCGAGAGAGCGTTTTAAATAAGTAACTACATCTCGACGATCGTCTTCCAGTAGCTCAAATTGCTCCTGGTAGTGTCGATTAGCCTCTTCAAGAGTTTTGCATCGTTTCCGCACTCTGAAAAACAACAAAAGCCATGAGAGTCGAAAGGTTGGAGTAATACTGCAGTTGGAATTGTGTATTAGTGGTCTTCAAACATCGACTACCTCAGTAATGATTTTAATGTCTGGTTAATGAAGTGTTATTCATGTGCGATCAATTTTGATTCATACGTATTTTTCCTACATAATTAACCAGCTCATGTCTAACTATATTTTCTTTGAATAGGGAATAATGAACGATACATAGCTAATGATGTGATTAATTTTCACCTTGGACGTCACTGTCTTCAAAACCCCTCGCCCGTTTTTATTGATTTGCGAACGTACAACTATAAAAAACCATGCCGGGGAGACCTTTCCTCTCTAGATAGCCATGGTCTCTCGAAAAAGAGAAGTCAACACAAGCTTGGGTTTTGTCTTTAACTCGCTTTGTTGCAATAAAGTAGGTTTCAGAGGTGAGCCATCTTGACTCGATGAGATCCTCTCTCTCAAGTTCAAATTCCAGTGTGTTATGACTTTCAGGTTTGTTTGGCTGGATGTTTAGTAAATACATCACCAACCGGATTAATTTCAATCATAGTTATTAATATATCCGAAGAGGATTTATGTCTACCTGCTGGTACGATTTTAGGCCATTACTCAATAGCCGAAACCAAATATGAAAACAGCGACTCCGAAGGAATACCCTACCCACAAGTGGTGCAGTTGTGGAAAATCACCCAAGGCCAACTCAGATTGAGCCGAGTAGACAATCAGCAATGAGAACCAACCGAGAAACTGCACGCAAGTTCTGAAGCCGAATCCAACTCCACATCAGCAACAAGGCCAACAGAGAAGTCCACAGCAGAGCGAAAAGAAGAATGGAACAAGTTCAAATTCAAATTTTTACTGCCAGATTTAGACAAGGAGGAATGCGTCGAATTATTAGAAATGCTCAGCACACATCAAGACACTTTTATTAAAAATGAATTCACCTAGGAACTTTCGAACACTATGAAGTTAACACAGAAACAGGAAACGCACCACCAGTGAAATCCAAGCTCTATCGAGTTCCGTTCCACCAAAGGGAAATTTTAGACAATATCTTGAAGAAATGATGAAAATTAAAGAATGCAAATCAGCATGGCTCAGTCCATGCCTGCTTGTGAAACGACGTCCTGAAGGATATCGAGTCGTAGATGATCTACGAGCGACGCCTGGGGCCCCCCAGGGTCATAAGTGTAGCATTAAGCGCACTATTTTTTCCGATCTTTTCATTCGTGTTCGGTTTGAAAAGATCAAGCCAACATCAAAAAGAATGTAACCACAAAAACAGAAAATAAAGTTGAAAAAATGACAAATTACAGCTACGAAAACGAAAAAAAAATTGTTTCCAACTGTAACAGCAAACAAAAATCATATAAAAAAACAAAACAAAAAGATACTTCACAAAGGGGGAAAGAAAAAAAGAATGAAGATAGGGAAGGGAAAAAAATTGGGGGGGGGGGGGGGAGAACAGAAAGGAATATTCATTTCACCGTTTCACGTTTCTCATTTCCTGTCAGACTGCCACAAAAGTGCCAGCCGCTAGTTTCGTTAGCACAACTAGTTCCAGTCGGGTCGCTCAACTCTTAACTAATCGACCCACATCATTCCCATCGACCCACATCCCGATGTTTCAAAAAACAGATTCTCACTACGTCTTTCTCTTTACTTCGACACAGTATAAAGGATTTTCAATCCATAATCTACCTACCCAGCGCAGGGGTCCCTTTAATTCTGGGGCACTACGCGGCTGCGTTGCTCACGTGCTCCTTGAGCCGGCTCTGTATATGAGGCCTGACCATTACCGAAAGCATTTCTATTCCTTTACCTGTCATTGGCAAAGTGCTAGCACATATCAACGGCACCGAGTATTTTTCCAAAAATCGATTTTCATATGGAATTCTTTCAGCTTAAATTAGCCAAATTTTCCACCCATAAAACTGCATTCCAATCTGCAAGCAAAACAGACATGTTCCAAAAATTGCCAATGGGACTAAGATAGCACCTGCGCATTTCCAGTTCTGCGCTCAGCAGACATTCACAGAGATCCTAGGAGCCTACTGCACTATTTATTTAGATGATATACTCTTAAGCTCCTTAAATTTCCAAACTCACGCACTACACGTGGACAGAGATCTCACACTCGTTGAATGATCTAAAACGAAACTCGGTCCGGAGAACTGCATTTTTGTGTAAAGCAGGTGAAATTTCCAGGATTCATCATAAACGAGAATGGCATTCAACCCGACAGACACAAAATTAAGGCTATGGAACTTTTCTCACAATCTACAGAACGTTAAAGAATTCTGTTGATTTATCACAATGTACACATTGTTCAGAAAAAACATTCCGAATTTTTCAGTTTTCTCAGCAGGCCTTACCAGACTTACTAAGAAGAATGTTAAATTATTTGGGACGAAGAAACTGACGAAGCATTTAAAGGACTAAATGAGGTTATGTTCAACGCAACCACTCTACGCCATCCTGATTTTTTCATAGCCCTTCTAAGTTGAAGCAGATGGCAGTGACGTATCTTTGGGAGGCTGGCTCACTCAAAATTCACGGCGGTATAACCTACCCATTTGCCTAAATTCACGAACCTTGCCGCCACCAGAGAAAAAAGATAGTACGACTGTGAAAGAAATTTTAGCAGTGATACATGCTATCGAAACTTTTAGGATCTATTTGTCGGGCAAAACATTTTTGTTTCATCAGATCACATGGCACTAATTTACTTGTACAACAGCAGCGGCCTATCACCCATATTAGAACAAATTTTATCAGGATAATGGAGTATGATTTTATTATTCGTCATCGACAAGGCAAACTTTCGCTTCAAAATCACGCGAAGAACTACCTGTACAAGTTTTAGATTCACAATTCCTAGATTGTACTCGAAGCGAAATTGTAGCAGAGCAACAAGGTAAACTGGAGCTGGAGACTAGTTGGTTGCATCCAAACCACCCACAGTGCTTGTAATGAAGATGCTGCTGACCAGAACTAAAGCCTAGTATCCGTGGCATGAGACTCTCGAATCAGCTTTCTTAATCAGAGATGAGGCTACGTGGCAGCCTTATCTACAGACAGTCACAATTACAGGATGAGTGGTTCCTTTGCACTGCTTCGCACCGGACTTCACTAAAAATAATCTAGAGAGTAGAAAAAATAAAACTACACTGACATCAGGGGTTTGGTGTCTGCTTTCCCAGTTAATTCTTCTTGTCATAGACAGAAAAAGAAGAGCTCAGCAAACATCAACATTTAACCTTTTATAAAATGCAAGTTTAATCCTCATAGGAAACCTGAGATAAATGGTAGTACACAACAGTCCAACATCAGCAGTACACAAATTCAGTGTTCGCTCATTCCGCGTTGTCACGCTACGCTCGAGGAGCTTTCATGCTACAACTCGTGTTGCTGACAGACATTACACGTCTAAAACGATCAAACAAATGGTCAGAGCGCAGTACGCATTTTTCGTAAGGCTTCACTGCATAAACAAATGATAACCATAAATCATTCCAACAATCTGGCCATCCGAGAGCTACATGCCCGTCGATCCATGCTTCCACTAAGATTCCACGAGCATCACAAAATCAAACGCTGATTATTTCGACACAAACTAATTGTAATTATTGCTCACAGTTCGTCCATCACATTCCTAAGCGCGCCTGCATTTCATCTATATCATTCAAAACATACGATTTGTTTGTTTGCACGTTTGTACGTCTTCTCCTCCAGAAGTAACCCCCTACGAAGGTGAGAGATGAAGATTCTCCCAGAGAACTTGTTCTCGCCAGGAGAATCTGAGTTCTCCGAGTCGAATCCGACGAAACTGTGTTACAAGATTGGGATCCTTCCCTATGCCTACGGCGCGTTTTTACCTCATTAATGCAGTCATTTATGCAAAATATTGCGTCACTTCCACCTCTATCCCACTTCCCCCTGCCCTGCTCGCGTCCACTCACTCTTTTCTTGCTGCGAACGCATGATTCCATGTAGGGAGGCGGGCGGGCCGTGTTTTGTAACACAGTTTCGTCGGATTCGACTCAGAGAACTTAGATTCTCCTGGCGAGAACAAGTTCTCTGGGAGAATCTTCATTTCTCCATCGCAGAATCCTCGTCACTGTAGTTACAAGATTGGGATAGCTTAGGACGCAGTGCACACCTCGGAATCGCTCCGAAGATGGCTGTGGTGACCTTGGTCCCACTTGGCAATCATCCAGTACCTACACCCCAGACCACCCAGGGACCCCACTCATCCGCCACCTCGGCGTCCAAGTAATGGTCCCAGAGGAGGGCCCCCGCGCTACGCAAGGGAAACAGTCCCTCCCTAGCGCCGGCCAACAGCCGAACGAACCAGGCTGCACACTGCCAGTCCACGACCCAAATCGCTACAATTGGGCCAGCGCCTCCGATGCGAACACGTCCACGCCTGGCGTCCCAAATCACCTACAAATCTTTTGGAACGCCGCAGTACACGATCGGAAGTCAAATCTGCCCCAGAAATTTCGAGAAAGACCATCCGCTGTCACATTCAACTTCCCCGGCACAAATGCCGCCTGTACCACACAACCCAACTGACGTCTACGCTGCTCTACGCAACGGACCATGGCATTAAGCATATGGGACTTCGTCACCCATTGATGATTCACGTATGCCACGGCCACCACCTCATTCGAAAGGATTCGCACGACTTTCCCCTGACCAGGTCTCCAAACACGTCTAGCACTTTCAGCATAGCCAATAATTCTCTCTCATTTATATGCAAGGCAGCCTCCCTGGGCTGCCACCTCCCCTGCGCTTGCGAATCCCCCGTGGCTGCTCCCCAGCCCATGTCCGAAGCGTCCGATGTCACCAGTACTGCGGCCTCCTCAGAGACCCAGGAATTTGTTACCACTGAGCGACTCAGAGCCTTCGCCCGCCATTTCAAATCCTCCGTGCACTCCCGCACGGCACCAGGTCACCAGGTCATGTTGCCACCAACGCGTGTGCAACTTGCCGTTCTCCACGGCACACAATAAACTTTCTGCCAGCCCCAACAACCTTCGAAGCTCATTAACAACCGTGACCGGGTCTCGCTGCAGGCCCACAACCAAGCGTACCATACGAGCCTGTTTCTCAGGTGGCAGCACAAAACGGGCTGACTTTAGATCCAACATCATCATACCCAAAAATTGCAAAGCGTGCGACGGTACCAGCACACTCCTTCTGTAATTTACGAAAAAGCCTAACCTCCGCAAGGTTTCCAACACTCTCCGCACATCCCGCCGCACACCTGCTGTGGACAGGCCTATTACTGCAAAATCAAAACGAAAATTAACACACCGGCCCGGCACAAGAAGCGCCCCACCACTGACATAAGCTTCATAAAAGCACCCGGGCTGACGCCAACCTAAATGGCAGCACACAAAAGCGGTAAAGACAACATTGCCAGGAAAACATCAACAATCATCGTACACCGTCCTGTATTGCCACTGCGTAGTACGCTTGAGACAGAACGATGGTAGCCATCCACCACCCTGGCTGTAAATGCTCTACTACCCTCGGTAGTGTATCCAAGTAGCACTTCCGTACCACTACAAACTCATTCAAGCCTTTCAGGTTCAAAATTATCCTGATCGATCCGTCTGGCTTTGCCCCTGAAAAAATTGGCGACACAAATCCTACACTCTCGTTTTTCACTCTCTCAATGCCTACACCTTGAGCTAACGTCTCGCTCAATTTCGGAGCATTCTCCTTCGCATCGTCAAGTAATGGCGGCCTCGCCGAAACCGCCCTCAGCGGAGGCGTATTTCCCAACTGTAGACCAGCACCGTCTACAATATCCAACACCGTCGGCGACGCCCCAATGGCCGCCCACTCTGCCCTATGGCCTCTTACACCCAGCACGCCATGTGCTCATTATTTCCAAGCACCGTTTCAGTGCTTGGTTTCCAACAATCCAACCGCACATACAACAAAAATCGTCTACTGACGCTCGGTAGAGCAGATGCCTTACACGCCCCAGCGTTTCGCATCGCCCCAAAAAATAAATATTTTAAAACCGAGCCATTCGTACTGTTTTATCACCACCAACAACCACTTTTTCCACCGTCCGCCACGTGCGGCTCCTGTCGGTTCGGTCAGTTGCCGACTCCGACAATGGGTTTCACATATGAACTCCCAAACACACGTCTCTTCCAAATTCGGCCACACAAACCAAAAATAAATACTACGAACCTGACAATCCGTATTAAACCACTGCCGCCACGTTCTCAAGAAGCAATTCTATCCACGTGCCGACGTACCTGGCCGGCCTAACACGCCGCCACGTTATTCGTTCTTACAAATCTGCCGCTACCATGTCGGCCGCCATCTTAATACTCTCCAACCAGTATCGATAGAAATTCTCGCCACCAACCGCGTAGCCTCGTAGCCACGCTGCATCGCTTGGAAAGATGGCGCACTTCAGTTCAACTTCGAAAACGATCGTTCGAAACGAATTTAACTTAGTAATTCAACAATCTTAGCTTAAGAATGTCTGACTGCACGTGCCAGCGGCAAGAAAAAGAGTGAGTGGACGCGAGCAGGGTAGGGGGTAGTGGGATAGAGGCGGAAGTGACGCAATATTTTGCATAAATGACTGCATTAATGAGGTAAAAATGCGCCGTAGGCATAGGGAAGGATCTTAATCTTGTAACACAGTGAGGAGGATTCTGCGACGGAGAAATGAAAGATTTACAGAACAAAGCAAAACACACATTGAAAATATTCAGATGACGTGGAAATCGCTCGGTTTGCTCGTTCAATCCATGCACCTCCGTGCTTCAGAAACACGAATGTTTAACACCATTTTAAGACCAAATCTACTTTTTGATTTTTCCATGCAACAATTCACTTAATACAAAACTAATTTTAAGATGTATATGTGGTGTGTTGCAAAACACGTCGTCCTTTTAGGTTATTTCTTTCATGCATCCTTTTCCAGATCATCTCTCTTCGCTCGGGGAGGTTTGCATGAACAAACTAAGACCTTTCCATTGGTTGAGCAGCCAGATCAATTGGGTAAAGCACTGAAAGGTTATTCAATGAAAACCACTAAACATGTGGGTAACCATATGACAAAAACGGATTAGCTGCAGACAATTTTTTCCCCGACAATTGGTGTCGCAGACAGTGGCAGAAAAATCTGATTCTGGGGCGTTATTTTTTCAGGTTCTTTCGCGTATTTTAGGATGATAATATCAAGTTACAGTGATGAAAATAGGCCTATACTGAGCACAATTTAATTATCTTTCGTTTGGTCCTAACCCCATCATTGTAGGTGCTTTGGTTCCATAGGAGTAGAGGTACAAACACACATCATACGTCCTTAATGATGTAGATGCAGCACAAGAAACATGTCTTATTTTTAGTGCTTACCTGCTAAGCTTTTGCTCTAAATCAGAAATTTGGATCATCATGACTTCTTTACTTAATTCTCCAAATTCATCAGGTGTGCCTTTGCTACCACCTGCACCTTTTTTCGGCCCCATGATGGCTAGAAAATAAAAGAGAATGTTTGTTACCAATATGTTACACAATTGGTTGTACAGCTTTGTTGACAGTGATTTTATTTAAAAACAGCACAGCAAACAAAGTTTTCAGCAGCAGATGTATTAGACACAGCACTTATTTTGTAATTAAAACATGACTCATACCCTAAGGTTCTTACATGGCTCCTACGCCACAACGTGTTTAACTAAGAATTTATTTCTTCTCTTTCATACAAGGAATACAATTGTTATTACATTTACCTGGTGGAGTGTAAGGAACGATTCAAGAAAGTTGAGTTTTAGACACACATAATATGCAGACGCACCTAAAGAGAAAGAGACACTTTTCAATTGTTACAGAATTCTGAATAAATTATAATTTAAGAAACAAAAAAAAAAAAATTTATGCCGGCTGTCACCGGCTAATTTTTGTTTCTATTGCCTAACGAAAATATACTTTTTAATTGTTACAGAATTCTGAATAAATGGAAATTTGCCGGTCCCCATGAAGGCTGGCTACCATTTGTTTCCTTTGTGGGGGGGGGGGATACAATACCTGTCAGTTTTTGCATTGTGTCTCACGATGCTGCTGTTGGCCTTGGGATCTCAAAACGTTTTACCGAGCCAGCCCGGCAACACCGTCCCAGGCCTCCTATTAGAATGGCAGCTCAGGGAGTCTCATCTTTTTGTATCTCTCGATCGTTCATAAGGTGACTCAAGAGGGGAGGCAGGGTGGGTCTGAGGTATTGCATTTTTTCCCCGCAAAAGAAACAAATTTTAGCCGGCAAATTTCCGTTTCTTGTTGCTTGGGAAAAATCCAATACCTGTCAATTTTTGCAATGACAGGCCGACCTCGTTACAGTTGGTGGTGGGCACCTTATGAGCGAGCTCCCCGGGGGTTCCGAGGCTGGCCTATGTTATTCCTTGGGTCTGTGAGCGCTGTTGAGTGTTGTCATGTGTTCAGGACCAAGGAATGCTTGTTTGAGCGGTTTTTGATTTTATTGTTGAAACTTTAGTTCCCTTTGCATGTTTGAGCGGTTTTTGATTTTATTGTTGAAACTTTAGTTCCCTTTGCATGTTTGAGCGGTTTTTGATTTTATTGTTGAAACTTGAGTTCCCTTTGATTTGTTTTCTGAGTGGAGAAGGGTAGTTCTGCAGGTTCCTGTGGTTGATGGTTTCCTGTTTGAGGTGGTGAATGAAGCACAGGGGTCGGTATTCGAGTGAGCTTCCTCCATGGTTGAGTCCAGGTTTTGGTGGATTCTGTGTGTTCTGGGGAAGTAATGCGTTTAG
>JAHWFP010026034.1:109356-125462 GCA_023313725.1 Lithobius niger
CAACAATACATGACGTCATGATTGTTGCCAAATTTTTTTCGAAATTATCTGGAACGTCCATCAACAATGGTCTGGCGGCAAAGGACCAACGAAGAGCGAGTCAATAACTTGTTGCTCTTAGTAACAATCAGGAAACGCGTAGCTTTTTGCAGTATTATTTCAGTACCAGTTTTAAACTTGGGAGTTATTCATTGAAATTTCATATACTGACAAATCCAGGACAAGAGAATTGTTTAGCAGTAACACAAAGACATAAAAAAATTAAATGCTAAATACTAAATTACGTGTAGAAAATATATTGACACCAGTAAAGGGTGCCAAGAATATTATTACGTCTGCATCTGTATCATTTCAACCAGCAATATTCGAGCATTAGTGTTTACGTAAAGTCGGTTAGCCGGTACCTTCCTTTTTGTGCTAAAACACGAGCAAGTTTGGATACGAGTTATTGTCTTGTGTAGGCCTGACTTGCATTCAAACCGTGGCGTTGTCACTTGACGTTCTGCAGTTGTTTCGCCAAGTGAGGGGTCATCAGAAAGAGTCGATGGAAAAAGCTGTACTGAGCAGGACGTAAAGAAAAAAATTCTTAAAGTGAAACAAGAAAACCCATGTAAAGCGTAGTGCTACCAAAAATTTCAAGTGATGGGTGGTTCTTAGTGGTTATATTGATTCCAGTCACAATTCTGAGGTAATGTTTGCGCTGATTGAGTGAGCGAAGCGAACGAAATCAGCGTTCGTCATCGGAAACAGCACTTTTTCCTAAATACAATTAGTAAGTAATATAGGCTAAATATTTATTCATAGTGAACATGACCGACTGTCTACGTTGGATAAAAGGTCATTGGCCCCAGCCCAAAAGTATAGATATTGAATTATAACATTACAACTCGGGAATGACATTATTTGACCATTTTTAGTTTTGTTTAAATTACAAACCGTGGCGTGTTCTGTTGATGTGTGATTCATGGTGGTCGGCTGTGGCAGTGGTCACGTTTCTGAGGTTGCGCTGATTGAGTGAGCGAAGCGAACGAAATCAGCGTTCGTCATTGGAAGCAGCATTTTTTTCTAAATACATTTAGTAAGTAATATGGGCTAAATATACCTAGATATAGAATGCTAACATTACAACTCTGGAATGACATTATATGACCATTTTTAGTTTTGTTTACCACTTGTAATATGAACTGATGCACTAAGAAAAACGCACACATTATTTGGATCACTTCCTTGCACGTATGTTTGATAATTTTTGTTGGGAGTGTCTGTCAGCACCATATGAGTTTCAACAAGAAATCTCCTCGAGCGCAGCGAGACGCGGCGGAATGAGCAGAATAACTTGAGCTTTAGCTTAGCAGACGGCACTTAGTGCACTGGCCTCTGCCTCATGCACTTTTAATAGCTACCACATGTAGCCCTATCCAGATACTCAGTAGACATCGGTGGTCCGGCCGGGAGCCAATCAGCTCTCCCGGCAAGCACAGCATCCAATTGCACATCTTCTGCAATAGAATAGACCAGGATACGGTTCCCTTTATAAGGAACAGCCATGGTCTTTCTCTCTCTCCCGACGATTTTGGACCTAAAAAGCCACCCGTCTCTGAGCCGACCGCACCAGAATTCCCAGCCTGATTTATTCTGAGTTAAGTAATTTTGACGATCAAACTTAGCCGAATTTTAAAGGCGCTTCCCTCCTTTAGAGCCTAAGTCCGGTTCCGAGTTAAGAAAGGGCGCATCTTATATAAGAGCCCCTTTCTCTTATTTTCCCTTGATCCTATTATTTTAGGAGTGCTTTAATTTAATATTACGAAGTTTAACTGATTTAAAAGGTGATTAAATAAGTTAAATAAGGTAAATAAGTTAAATAACTGAATTAAATAGCTTTCGGATCGTATATCTTGTGTGGACTCCCTTACTTTGCTCATTTATTGCTTTATGCGCTGTTGTTAGATTATTAGCATTTGTGCCGACGGTAAGATTATTATTATCGTACCACTGCGTCTCCGTAAGATCTTACAATAGAAAATATTACGAGATATTTACAATGATGTCGAAGTAGTATTCTAACAATACCCACGCCTAATCATTAAGAAAATGGCAGCACGTTACAGTTATTATTAAGCAAAGGAGCGATTTTTCGGATTAAATAAGAAAAAAAAAACGTAGAGCAAGTAGGCTACCCTAAATAAGAAAAAAAAAATCCCTAATTAAGACTAGATTGATTCACAGGTCATAATAACCATGCCTAGTCACGAAAAGACAACTACAGCTAGCAAAAGCAGAAAAACGATTCCTAAAAATAGGAAGAATTTAAGGCTTTCATCTAGCGGTAGGACTATTGTGAAACCCCGTCGTCTGGCTGACGCACAAGCCGTCATTCCACCAGCCCCAGTCCTTCCCGCCCAAAACGGTGAAATTCCACCTGTTCCTCCCGTTCAGGAGACCGCCTCGGCAGAGCAGACAACGCATTCGCGTGCCAAAAGCACCTGCTAAATAGCGTAGCACGGCAGCTGATAATCAGCCAGCAGCTAAGCATAGCAGGGAATCAGGCCTATTCACGATTCCCCACCACATCGTTCACGTAGCGAATCAAGAATAGGTTGAAAGAAGAAAATATAGGTCCCACTCACCACCACGTCGTGCCTATTCATCAAGAAATTTGCGTTACGACGATAACGTTCGGGATAACTATCGTCACCACTCCCCAACTCAAGAACTTTTAACGCAAGTTTTAGACAGAATGGCAAACCAGTATAGACGCTCCCCCACCCCTCGCCGTCACCACGTTACCGCTCAGCAAGCCCACCATTTTCCGACAACAGCCATCTGTCAAGAATCATTACAGGCCTACAAGAAGCTAACACTAGCCATGTAGACGCATTGAGGGAGATTGTCGAGAAGATAGGCACTAATCAACCCTGCAATAGCAACAGAAATTCCAACAGAAGAGAAGCACGAATGTGGGAAGATGTCTGAACTTCAAAGAAGGGGCTCATCAAATTTTCGTGTGAAAATAACACAGGCATTTTCACTTTTCTGTTGCTAACTGACAATCTTGGAAAATTGATCCTAACCTCCCTGACAGCGAGCTAATTGCAGCAGCATCAAATAAATGAGTAGGAAGAGCAGCCCGATTCATAGCTACAAGCCCACTGATCTCTAGAATACCTACATGGAACGAATTCAAGACAGCCCTCATCGAACGTTTCGGCAGAGGAGGCGCAGAATCTACAGGAAATAAATTCCAACGTCCTCGAATGATGGAAGACAAAGACGTCAACGCTTTTACTGACAGGCTAGAAATTATGGCATCGGAAGTTTGGATGACACAACCAGGTGAAAGTGACATCGAGAAGATATTGAAAGAACGAGCACGAGACCAAGGCTTAAGATGCACTTTCAAAGCAGCCATGCCAGAGAAGATAGAAACGTATTTAGCCATCATGAATCCGAAGACATGGGAAGAGATGTTAAACCTAACGTTGAAGAGACAGAACGAAATCGCAGACTGGGAAAGTGGCAATACACCACAACCAACACGGAAAAGTCCAGCCCAGCAAACAAACAACCAAGCAGCAGCAGCTTCTCCTTCCGACAAGACTGTAACCGTAGCATCAGACGAATTAGCCAAGATTATGCAAGAACTAGAACAAAAAAGAAGAGAAGTCAACAACCTAAAGCTAAGAAAAACAGTAAACGAAGCAAGAGTCAATGCTTTCCAGCCGGAAAGAAAAGAAATACGCTCGGTGTTTCAGATGCTACGGCCAGAACCACGTAAGCAAAAATTGTAAAACTAAAGACAACCACCTACAATCAGTACGACAGGCAAACGCACGAAGACTAGTAAAACTAGGCAAACCCATCCCTAGAAGAAGCGGCCAAGGCAGCTACAAACAACAAGGAGAAAACCCAAACCAACAACGAAACTACAACCAGGGAACTAGGGATAATTCCCAACTCAAATAAGCACCTACAAGTGCCGTAACAACACCAACCACGGAGGTAGCAACGCAAACTTCGTTCAACCACGCAATCCAACAACCCAGCAGTAAAAAAACTAGACGTCAGCTCAAAAAGTAACAGGTTTTCCCATCAACGCAACTAGTACCATAAATCCTGAAATTCCATCATCCACCCCCACCCCCACGCCTACAGAGCAAACCAACAAATTATTTAACAGCAAGAAAATCCATTCGACATTCAACACTGCAGGATTACTCCTAGATCTTTATTCTAAGGTCGATTGGCACCAACAAAAACTTGCATTAAAAGACAGGACGCTGACACTACCAAGACTAGCTTCGTATTTCGGTGCTATCCCCGATAAATACGTAGCTCCAGCTTTAAACCTCAACTCGCACACCTCACACCAAATTTTTCGGAGCTACTCAACAAAATTAACAAGACCTTAAAGCTAACATGCGACTCAGTCATGTTAACACTATTCGAAGACGGCATCGACTCCACAAATTTCCAGTCGGAATTAAATTTATCAAGATGCTACGGGGTAAGAGTAGAAGGCAGTCCAAGTCCTCACCCAAATAACCAGACTCGTTAGGGTTGAAGTAGGTTTATTCAGGTCCACGCGGGCAGTACAGTGGTTCAGTAGCTCAGGAGGCTTAGAAGGCTTCACCACCCCAGTAGTGTAGAGGAGAGGAGAGAAGTGCTGCTGGGTAGGAGCCCAGAGGTGAACTAACCAGCTGAGGCCAGGGGTGTTGGTTAAGTAACAGCTCGTAATATCAGGATGTAACACAAGGTGTCCCCACAGCACTTCACCCTCTCACCCACACTACCATGGCTCCACCTACATACAGGTGTAATGTACAGACTACCATACAACCATAGTTATGACATCTGGATATGAACCATACATAGCTCTGCCCATTTACATAATAAGGGTGCACTAGCACTACTTGGCGTATAACATGAGCACACTAAGCATCTTAGGGTGTGACTAACATCTTAAGGTTACTCTACAATAGCTTAAGAGAGCACTAGGCTCAATATTACTGGCAACAGGGGGCCCTAACATACCAAATTATGGCATGATAATTAATGCCGTACCAAAGATCAAACAACCCCATCATTCTGGAATTAATCGGAGACGATAGGACAGTCGAATTCCGAAGCACGTCAGACACCAACGAACGAAAAACACATTTAATCCACTCTGGCGAAGCAATCAAGATTTCCGACCGTAATCAGCAAGAATGGAAGCTACGCATTCCTTTAATTCCAACCGTAACATCACCAACAGTCTGTCTTATTTATTGGGACAGCACGTCAAACCCCAAAGTCATTTCAGAAGAAAAAACGGAAAAAAAGAGAAGAAAAAGGAAAACGGAGCAACGAGCGAAATCCGAGCTATCAAGCAACCCAATGCCACACCAACTCCATCTAGCGGCAGCAATCGACACTACAGGCCTACTCCTAGAGCTAGACCCAAGGAACAAAGACAGCGAAGCCCCAACTCACGCTCGAATCGACTGCATAGGCTACAACTCAAAATCTGCTCACCCAAGACCCCATCTAATTTTTAATTTTAGCAATTTAAGTAAAGTAGCACTTTTAGACAGCGGAGCAGGAGTTTCGCTGGTCGAATCGTCTACTGCACGAGAATTGTTACGAAACCCACAAATTAAATGCCACGAAGTCAAACCAGTAGCTCCCGAAAATTTAGTTAGGTGTCGGTGGAAAAAGGATAGCAGCAGAAAAAACATTGATGGCTGAAATAAGCAAATGCGGATTTTCCACAAACCAGCAGTTCAGTCGTTCCCGATGGCAGTTTTGGAAAAAATTCAGATTTTATTGGGTTACGATTTTTTGTCTAAACAACCTGAATTGGTTAAATTAAATTGTTCAGACCAAATTTTAGAAATAGGGGATCTCAAATTTAACTTGTCTCCATCACTATTTGATGCTTGGGAAAATTATGGTCAGAACAAGGAGTTAATTAATTTCGAAAGCTATAACGTTACAACTGAACATATTGCAACGATCGATATTTCTTCAGATGACGAAACAGCAGAAAATCCACGATCCATTTGGAATCCGACACCTCAACAATATTACGTAGAGGTACCCGTTTCTTTGTACAAAGATGTTGTTTAGCCAAACAATAGCGAAACGAAAATTTGTGGCGTTCTCCACCAAGCCTATCCTGGACAGGAAAGTGGCATATTTTTGCCACAATGCAAAAAAAATTCCGATCCTTCTTTCCAGATGTTTGGTTAACACTAGCCCTTTACGTTTAATTCCGATTATGGCTAATAATACATCCGGGGGAAATCAATTTTTAAAGGCAGGTTCTATTTTGGGCCACTACACAACGGCTGAGATAGATAACAATGACGAAGAGAACAATGAAGAATCTCCAACAACAAAAGATAATCCCCCTCCCGGAGACTCAACTCAAACAATAGGAAGAGCAAGCACAAAAGATCAGCCACTTCACTATCTAATCCCGGATCCCAATCTGACTTCCTTCCCCCTTCAAGGCCCACTCAAAGGGGTGCACAGGGATAATAGCCAACACGGAAGGACACACCGGCTCAACAAAAACCAATCTCGAAACCGAATCTAACTTTTTCCGTCCTTCAAGGCCCACTCAGACAAAGTAACGCGCACAGTCCATTGACATCAACAGCGTAAGGTCGGCCCACTCAACGCTACCAGCGGACACAGCAACTGAACAAAGACCATTTTCAGAAGATGACTGGAGTAGCTTGAAGTTTAAATTTAATTTACCAGATTTAAATGAAGAACGAATGGAATTTTTGAAAGACACACCAGGATGCCTTCAGCAAGAACGAGTTCGATCTTGGAACATACGAAAACTACGAAGTGAACATTGAAACAGGGTCGTCAGCCCCAGTAAGGTCGAAAATCTACAGGGTGCCCTTCCATCAACGGGAAATTTTGGACAAGTACTAATTAGTTAGCATTGGCGTGATCAAAGAATGCAAATCAGCATGGCTCAGTCCATGCCTTCTCATAAAAAGAATACCCAAGGGATATAGAGTCGTCGTTGACCTACGCGGCCTCAACGCAGTTACTGAATCCGTCTCAGTACCCCATCACTCGCAAATCTCAACGGCACCAAATACTTCACAAAACTAGATTTTCGGACGAGATTTTTTCAGCTGAAGATAGCAGAGTCTGCCATGGAAAAGACAGCATTCCAGAGTGCCAACAAGGTGTATTGTTTTTCCAAACTTCCAATGGGCTTGAAAGTAGCGCCTGCACACTTCCAATTCTGCGCCCAGCAGATTTTTGCAGAGATTTTAGGTGCCTACTGTACGATCTACCTTGACGACGTGCTCTTCATCTCAAATTTCCGAACCCACCTACTGCATGTCAGCAAAGCCCTCACACTAGTGGAGAACTCGAAAACGAAACTCAGCCCCGAGAAATGCATTTTCGCTGCGAAACAAGTCAAGTTTCTTGGATTTATCTTTAACGAAGATGGAATACAGCCAGATAGAGACAAGATTAAAGCCATGGAACTCTTCCCATAGCCTAAAAACATGTAAGGAAATACGCAGATTCATCGGAATGCGCAGATTTTTTCGCTGACACATTCCTTCCTTCTCAGCTTACTCAATGGGCCTTACCAAGCTCACCAAGAAGAATGCGAAGTTTATATGGGAAAAGGAAGCAGACGACACTTTCAAGGGACTAACGAAGGCTATGGTAAACGCAGCAACGCTATGCCACCCAGATTTTTCCAAATCTTTTTACGTAGAGGCAGATGGTAGCAACGTAGCGCTCGGCGGCTACCTCACACAAGTACACGACGGCATCACCTACCCCTCAGCCTATGCTTCAAGAACCTTGACACCTGCCGAGAAAAAGGAAAGTACTACAGTAATGGAAATTTTAGCGGCGGTACATGCCTGTGAAACCTTTCGTACCTACCTCCTTGGTAAATTCTTTTTTTTTTTGGCATCTGCCCACATGGCTCTGTATTTTTTATGCAACAGTAGTGAATTATCTCCTAAACTAGAAAGGATACTAACAAGACTAAGGGAGTACGACTTCGAAATCCAACATAGGCCTGGCAAGCTTATGGGGCAGTTCGTCGATTGTCGGGGAAATCTGCAGTCGACGGGCGGCATCATTGAACTAGGCTATCGCCCTGTGCAGATTTTGCTGCATGAAGGTGTTCCCTGCATTGACGGCCCTACAGATATATGCCGAGAAATGTTCAGTCCCTTGAGGGAACGGTGGAAAAGTCAGGTACCGGCAATGTAGACATTGGCGAGCCGTCAGGGGACTACATTGTACATAATGGGCACTCAAACGCACTTGTTGCGCTAGAGAGGACTCTTTGGGCGGAGTACCGTCAACTAAAATATTTTGCCCCGGATTCTCCAAGATTACCTCCATGAAGAAGAGCTGGAGCAAGTAGTCCAGCGGATCCTCATCCGGAAGCACTGGGGAAAATGGAACTTCTTCGGCGGCCCGGTGGGGACATTCGTCAAATAAGGTCGACGTCTTTTCACAATGCAGATAGTGGTCTATGCAGACCGAAAGCAGTAGCAAATTGACAGACAGTAGCCGGAGCAAGTCTTTCATATAACGCGGCAGATTAGCGACCGCGCTCCTCTCATCCTTCGGGGCGACCTATCTCTTCTTTTGAGGAGGATCCATAGTGATGAAAATTGGGGGGAGCAGAACGAAAAGTCAACAGTCGGATTGAAGTACACAACTTTGTGTGCGGGTAAAATCGCCAAAATTTTTCAAGTCCAAAAATGTGACCCAGAAATGGACATTGGCAAAAAACCAATGGGTGCAAAGTTTAGGCTTAACGTCACGAAAAGGGCCTCGACAGGGCTACATTTTGAGGTCAGATCAAGCCGACATGGCCCAGAGCAGTACCCCAACCCTTTCAACCCACCGACCACTTTTGTTTATTGCCCAACCCTTTCCTTCAGCAGAGAGAGTGAACATGCTCAACTGCACTCATTAGCAAGTGAAAGGGATGGTCAAAGTAGGTCAGGATGCCTCACCCTTGACCATGACAACAGCTTGCTAGGCACCCAAGAAGCTAAATTTAGCTAACTCACTCCATAGTGGGAAAATACAGAACTATTCTTTTGAAACAAGAAAATTCTGAAACAATATTTAAGAAATAAATTATTTAATTTATGTATCTAAATGTCACTAATACAAAATTGTGTAAATAATTGTGATATGTATTATGTATATTAGAAATATATGTGAATGTAACGTAACTGATGTAGTCCAAAATTCATGTATTTTCAGAAAAATTGTGCAACATACTATGAATTGTGGTTAAGTGTCAGGATGGCAAATGAATGGAGAAAAGAGGCTAAATCATAGAACAGGGATCACTCCAATATGATCCAGGACTAATGAATAAAAAGATAAGTTATTCCTAGCCTTGTGGTGAAAAAAGTGTAAAACATACACCCCACCCCTCCTTGCCACGATACACATAAAATTAATTTCCATTAATACGCAAATTTCAAAACATAGAAATGTCATAAGTTAATGGGAACATATATAACTCGAACCTAAACACAGTAGTTCAAAATGAAAAAACTTTGCTGTTACTTGCATTAAGGCACATTAACTTGTAAGACATTGCCGTTACTTGTAGTAAGGCACACTAACACACACAAAAAAACAAAAAAACATTGCCGTTACTTGTAGTAAGGCACACTTAAATGTAAAATCTTGCAAAATAATTCACTAAGTGAATTCAAATTAAAACTGGGTGAGGTACGCTTAAGACTCGGAACGTCAAACGAAGTTCAGTCAGTGGATACACTAAGTTTAAAAGTACCTCACACGTAAGTTCCTATGGAACAGATTACACACGTATACTCAGGTTGTAGTGAAAAGCCTTGAAAGATCTACCGCATGCAGGAAATAACTTTTTCCTGGTTGGTAACAACCGCATGTGAAACTTGCGTTGTAAGCGCAGACTTATAACCTTGCGAAACAGATAATGGAGTCTGGCCAACTCGTATTATCATGATTCGCCCAGGGTAACTTGTACTGTAGTTACAATGTCACTCAGTGACGGGGAAGTCGGACAGTTAAACGTATGTCCCTTAATGAAAAAAAAAAGTAACTTCCGGTGCTAGTCACCACACAAGTGATGCAACATCACTCTGAACAAGATATTAAAATTAACGATATGCATAATGTTATCTCTGCATATTCTAAGTTAAAAACTGCAGTTGAAGTGCTCGGATACTGCAAGATATTGTTTATGACAGCAGGTTTATTAGAAACTTGCATATCATATTTTAATTGGCAGCAAATAAAAAAAAACATGTTGTATGAATGCAGCATAGAACTAATTTGATTTAAATTTTATTTTAGGTTTCTGGCATTATTAGAATTCCACCTTCAGACTTTCCTATGTATTGGTTGCTTACGTTCAGGAGAACCAATTAAGGTAGCATAGGTTCGTAAACAGTTTTTTTGTCATGCAAAAAAAGCTTGTTGAAGGCAACAGCCTTACAGACAAATCACTGTATAACATTCACTTTAGTGACGGTTACGAGTCACTAGAGCCTTGCACAACGTTAGGCTCAAGGATTGTGAAATCACTTCCTGTAGTATAATATATTTATTGTGAGGAAACGCAATAATTTCTAAAACTCATGTTTGTTGGCGGACACTTAACTGTTAGTTTCGACCTGAACATGATAGTCAAAATGGGTTAACACGCATATACAATAACGAGGTTATTAAAAAACTATGCTAGACGGCTTTCTGTATTGGTCAGTTTGAACTGTCACGTAGTAGTCAAAAGGATAAAACAGAAAAACACGAATACATTTGTTTCTTAAAAAACCTACGTTGACGGCTTTCCACACTGGATAGTCTGAACTGTCTCGTAGAAGTCAACAGGGTTTACAAATACAAGTAAATATAAATATACTTTACACACCACAGCAAATGCACAGCATATATGATGAGTTTCAGTACTCGTAATTATGTTGGTATAAAAATGAAATTTCAAATACAGACCCTCAGAATAATGCTACCAAAAATGTGGAATATGTAAAATTAAAATGAACATTAAGTACGCAATGGGCACACAGTCAATTTTCTTTTCATTGGGAATAACAGTAACTTGACACTTAAATGACGGGTTAAGCGAAGGCGACTTAACGAGGTAACAATACAGGAATCCTGTCCCCTCCCTACCATAATGCTTATTTGTTACCATGTAGCATGAATGTTTAGCATATGTATTTGAAAAGCATGTTAGAACTGACTTTGATTACTTGGTCGCCAGTCTGAATCCCAGCACGGGACCAAACAAGTGATACTGTAGACTAGGGTTGTAAAAAAGCGGTTAATTCACTAAACGTTTTTCGTTTACGATTAAGAAACGGTTACCGTTTAAACGGTTTTTCCCAGAAGTTTTTTGCGGGGGGGGCGGGGTAATGTTTTTTTTTTTTAATTAAACGCTCCAATCGGGCAAGTGCTCGCATCGTGAGGATAACATGAATCGACATCCAGGATGGTGGACGAAGAATAGGTCACCGCCGATCGTTAATTTTTTTTAATTAACCCTTTTGGATCCGAATTTTCGCTTAAAACCGTGTCTAAAACGACCAACGAACAATATGTCGTTTCCTCAGTTCAAGGCACAGTTGCAAAAAAAAAAATTTCCAATAGCGTCCAACGGAGGTGTAATTCTGAAGTAATTCTGAGTGTTTTGGAACGTACATTTTCGGATTATTTCATTCAATACTATCTTTAAATTAACTTAATTGGTGTTTTTGTTGGTAGTGTAGTCAAAATTAACGTTAAAATGGCTTTTGTTTGCTGAAAATAAGCCTAGGTTCGTTCAAGCTGTCGTAACTCAACAACGCAATGCACGCCGCTATCTTGGTCGGGTCGGTCGGGTTAGAAGCTGGGAATTCCGATTCTCGTTTGCACGCCTGCTTTGAATGACGTCACCAACTTCGGAGTCACTGCCTCTATTCCTCGAATAAACTTCTCCGTTTCAACGACCTTTTTGAAACGATTCAGTATTGCGAGCTACGATTGGTTCGTTCTTGCCACATGACCACTGATCGTGATTAGGCCAGTCTTAAGTGACGTCACTCGAAGCGGGTCAAGGTCGCAGCCATGGGATGCTAGTACACACGCTTCTCTTGCGAACAGCCGGCTCAGGATCGCGACGACGGCCGAAAATGGATCGCATTCGACGATCGCGAATGCCACTTGAATAAAACAACTTTAAACTATTTGCACAGTATTGAAAACATTAAAAAAAAATGTTGGTAGCAGAAACCGATACTGCAATGGAAGAATAACCAGTGGATGTTATCATTTCAACTTTTCAAGGTCTCCTGGGTACTGCAAGTTGAACATTTTCGTAAACGCATTTACGTTGTCGAAATTTGTTTTTAATTGTGAAAAAGTAATACGATGGTCCCTACTCCCTAGTATATTTTTGTACAATAACTTGCAATATAATTATGACGTCTGAAATATTTTATACCCATAGCCCGCATAATTATTTTACTAAGATTTATTTTATTGAGGCATGCAACAAGTTTAAGGGTTAGAGCTGCCTAAATTGCGGTTTTTATTAAACGCAAATAACTAAACGTTTAAACGGTCAACATACGGTTAACCGTTTAACCGTTTGAACGGAACAACCCTACTGTAGACGGAAACATACAAGTTTTCCCGGCGACTCATGAATGTAGCATGCATACGATATTTTATTTTATGACGACTGTTTATTCCGATGAAATCTTGTTGCCATTGGTACAACCGAAAAATAAAAATGATTAATTTTGACCATGTCAAATAGTATTGTTTGAATCGAACCATGGCCGTAGGAAGCGGTACGGCTGGTGCGGCATTTGCCGTACCACTTTTCGGCAAACAAGTTTTAAAATACCATATATTCAAACACACACAACGTGTCTGCTGTCGTTAAACTTTTGAAGCGGCCCTGTAACACGCTCGTGGCTTTCCTGCCGAGCTTTGATAGGCAGCATCTGTCCGGCGGTAATTATCTAGAATAACTATTATGCAAGCTAGCGACTTAATTCACCTACCTATCGATTCCTTTTGTCGTAAAACGTGCGAAAATCATAACGAAAACGTGTGCAAACGCTTATTTATTTAAAAAAAATTATTAAAACACGGTAAAACGCTACTCACAACACGCTAGAAGCGGCCGCTATTCAACGCGATGACACCACAACATAGAAAACCTGATTTCGGCAACCAGAACATCGGCAAACGGAAATTACCTTCATTTGCGACACAATAGCTGAAGCAGACGAGAATTTTATGCTTATATTTTATTTTTGTACCAATATTTCTTTACAGTATGAAACACTGTCCGCAGGGGCGCGCTTTGCGCGCACTATTATATACATCGAGAATTTGTGTAATCAGAAATAGTATGACGCAAGCATTTGTGAAACAAGGAACAAATTATGTCACTTCCTTGTTTCACAAATGCTTGCGTCATACTTTTTCTGATTACACCAATTCTCGATGAATATAATAATGCGCGCGAAGCGTGCCCCTGCGTACTGTGATTCCGGCCCCAAATATCACCGTCTGCCTTGGAAAGAGATAATTTTCGTTTAGTAAAGTTCTGGGCGAAATCAGGTTTTCTATGTTGCGGTATCATCGCGTTGAATGGCGGCCGCTTCTAGTTTGTTGTGAGTAGCGTTTTAACGTGTTTTAATATTTTTTCTTAAATAAATAAGCGTTGGCGCACGTTTTCGTTATGATTTTTGCACGTTTTACGACGAAAGGAATCGATAGGTAGATGAATTAAGTCGCTAGCTTGCATAGTAGTTATTCTAGATAATTACCTGTCCGGCTAGCATAAACCATGGTTAGATGATGGTATATAGTGTGGTAGTATCCAAGTACATGTTGTATAAACAGAGCGCAACTTCTATTGCCCCCCCCCCCCCACATCCTACGAAGGACAAGGAACTTGACCAAGAGAAGGGGGTTTTGGAGGAAAAGAAGTAAAAGTAACGCTAAAGTAAGCTTCAGCAAGTGGTCAACGTCAAACTTTGGAGAAAACGCCCAACACAGCAGCAAACCGAATATAACTTTCTCGAAAGTTAAGTCACTAATAACGGAATAGGAAACATCGCCTAAATACACAAGGTGGGGGGGAACAAATTACTTATTAGATGCTACGTACATAAGGGTAAAGTTCTAACATGAACTGACGTAAATAAAAAATAAATCACAAGGTAAAGGGTAAACGAAGCTAACAGGCTGTATTAAAGACTGGTTTTGCTAGGATACAAGATACACTAATCTGAGAAAGAAAAAGCCAACTACCCCGACTGGGACTCAAAACACTTCTCACGACCTCACGTAATTTGGATACACTAACAGCTTATATAAACACAAACATTTGCCCTCTCCCGATCAAAATATCACTTAATAGCACAAACTAGGTTCATGGTCGAAATTGGAGGGAGAGGAGGGGCACCAACTAAAAAGTTACTGTCGGTCAGGAAAATGCACCCCAGTCGGTGGAGCGAACTGCAAAAATTAGAAAAAGTCCTCAAAAATTCTGCCCCCGCGGGCCCCCCCCCCCCCCATAAATTCCTAGATTTCCCCCTTGCTGTGGTCCACATTTTTAACTAAAAAGGAAAACCTTAAACATTTGGTCAAAACATGGTCTAGAGAACCAGATAAGACACTACAGTACCAGTAATTGCTTCAACTTCCGTGGTTCTGTCCGGGACTCTGCTGTGGGAACCACAGTGCTCCCCCAGACCCCCTAGCTGATTTGGTTAGGCCGTACCACTTTTAATTTGCTTCCTCCGGCCCTGAATCAAACCATGGACATTCCATTTGATTAATAATCATTGATTTGGCTATATAAGAGCAAATTAAAATTACAGTCACATTTGGATACGAAGTGACTTTTCTTCAAAATGTGAACGAGGCAAGAAACAAGATTTCAAAGGGAAAAATTGAAAGTTGAAAAAACATAGCCAGTAACGCTTGTGTTTTCTTTCATCCCCCAGCCAAAGCAAAACTAGGCCAAACGGCTGGCGGCATAATTACCGAGGGTAGAGAAACTACCCAGCCTTGAACGACCTTGGCCGGAACATGGCCAAACTCGAGGCCGAAAGTAGAGCACAACACGATGGAGAAAGTGCCACGCCTCCCCTGCCTTGAAAGAGAGGAAAACAAACCCATGTGGCCAACACAGGAGAAAAAATGAAATACAATTTATTTCAGATCAACAGCATCAAAAGTGATTTAATTAAAATTTTGGGTTCAGTTACATGGAGAATGCGCTCTCGAGTCTAGCATGCAATTTAAGCCATATCATTTTATTCCAATTCCACACAGAATAGTATTAGTATTATTGAGACAATTTAATCTTGCTGTACATAATTATTGCCCTGATTTCTGTGAAGGTTATGTTTTTTACCTCAAAGAAGGTTCGTTTTCCCTAGTCGCACGACCATTAATTACTTTGGGCCGGTCGGTAAATGCGAAATTCTTGCTTAATTATGTAAAGCAGTTTCTGTTATTAATTAGCTAGGTTTGGAAGCTAAAAAAGGAACCACTAAAAAGGTACCATGATTTTAGTCTGAACAGGGATTATGCAAGGAATTAATTAATGACTTAATTAGTATTTATAACAGAAACAATACAACTAATTAATTGGATACATATCTGCATCAGGGATTAAGCTGTCGGTAGCCAAATCGTCAGAATGCCAACAGTCGTCTCATTTAGCTAATAATTTCCGTTTGTAATTAGCCAAATCGCTAAGGATATTCTTCACCTTAATTTAACGTTGTTACTTTAGTTGCGCTGCCTCAGATGCTGACAAAGCAAAATATTATTTGCTGATGGTTTAAATTTTTTTTTTAAATGTACTGACGATTTGTTGCAGTTACATAGAATCACAGCCTATAGGGGCACTACAAACTGCTCCAGCACATCGCAGTCCACCAACTTTTGGCAGCATCTCTTCAGTCACAGGTGACAAGTTGTGAAGACATTCACGCTTGATCGTTAGGTGACTGCATTTCATATACAGTATTTGATTGTCACTTCATTTTGACCCAACATCACGTGCGAAATACCAGGAC
>JAHWFP010026035.1:8407-23857 GCA_023313725.1 Lithobius niger
GGGGGGGGGGGAGCTGACGACTGCACGTTTTGGCAGCAAGAGAGGCAGGCAGGCTTGGAGGAGGGAAATTTGTTCGAGTTCCAAAACGAGCTGTACCACGTGAAGGCTTTAGAGGGAAGTGTAACGATCTGAATTGGCCTTTAAAAGGTAGAGACAGGGGGGTTTACGCTAATTGGCTGGAGCTTAGGAGCTCTGAGTGGCTGGATCCAAGAGCGTTGGAGCCGTTGAGGGTTTAGAGTTCTGGAAGGGTTTGGTGAATTGATGGAAACGCAACAGTCCAAACTACGATGTTACGCATCGCAACTATTGAAGGAAGGGGGGGGGGAACGAAGTGTTTTGCACAGAATACTTGTTATTGGCTATGGAAACAGATCTTTATACGGGATTGTTTTTAATAGAAGGATAAGCAAGCTAGAATTGCATTTGGAACTGTGGATGATCACCCTCGGCGATTATCGTATCCAAATTTACAAACAAAAAGAAAAAGTGGTGTACGGAAAAATTGCCGTAAAAATCTTTTGAAGTTGAGCACCATGGTTGTGTTCAAGGGCAAGTAAAAATAGTAAAAGAATGAATAATTAACGTAGTGAAAAATGCTAAAACGCATTTAAGGTGGGGGCATTAACTTTGCAGTGGCAGAACTTAGTTATCATGGAAATTTTTCATATAAATTGTGCGCTCTACAAATCAAATAAAAAATATCACATTTGACAAGTTCACATCCTATTTATGAGGTTGAATACCTGTGCAAAGGAAGCCCCTCCTATTCCACAACTAATCTAAGCTAGGTCGGCTTTATGCCTGTAAAAATCGAAAAGAAATCATTACAAATGTACAAATTGGTTGGAGTTACGATGACCGGAAGTGTGTGCGTTGCGGCACAGTTTGGTGACTTTTTCTTAAGCTTGTAGCTGGAGAACCAGAAGGAAATTTTGAGTTCTGTTTTTGCAGAATGGAAGAATAAAGTTGTGGCTATTAAGAATATCTATGATGGGTCAATTCGGATGGTAACTCCTATAATACAGTGGTTTGAAGTTACAGGTCGGACATGTCAAGGGTGGGGGGGGGGGGCGCCAAGACATGGGAAAAAAACTAGAGTTCGTGAAAACGATTTTTCCCGGAGGTTTTTTTGACAGCTGGAATCCCGGTATCCTCTCCAAAAGGGTTTTTGGCCAAAAAGCCCTTACAGTACGATTATTATTATCGTATCACTGTGTCTCTGTAAGATCTTACAATAGAAGACCTAACGTGAGTTTTACAATGGTGTCGAAGTGATAATTCGAACAATACCCACGCCTAATCATTAAGAAAACGGCAGCACGGTACAGTTATTATTGAGCAAAGGAGCGATTTTTTGGATTAAATAAGAAAAAAAACGTAGAGTAAGTAGGCTACCCTAAATAAGAAAAAAAAAGTAGAGCAAGTAGGCTACCCTAAATAAGAGAAAAAAGATCCCCAGTTAAAACTAGAGTGATTCACAGGTCATAATAACCATGCCTAGTCACAAAAAGTCAACTACAGCTAGCAAAAGCACAAAGAAGATTCCTAAAAATAGGAAGAATTTAAAGCTTTCGTCTAGCGGTAGAACTATTGTGAAACCCAGTTGTTTGGCCGACGCGCAAGCCGTCATTCCACCCGCCCCAGTCTTGCCCGTCCAACACGGTGAAATTCCACCTGTTCCTCCTGTTCTCGAGAATGCCAATGCACCTGCTCTTTCCGCCCAGCAGCCGATTCCGCCTCGGCAGAGCAGACAACGCGCTCACGTGCCAAAAGCACCTGCTAATCAGCATAGCAAAGCAGCTGATAAACAGCCAGCAGCTAAGCATAGCAGGGAAGCCAACGCTTCCAGCAGCCCTATTCACGATCCCCCACCACATCGTTCACGTAGCGAATCATCAAATATGGAAAGAAGAAATTTTAGGTCCCACTCTAGAAGTAGATCACCACCACATCGGGCCTACTCATCAAGAAACTTGCGTTACGATGATAACGTTAGGGATAACTATCGTCTCCACTCCCCAACTCAAGAGCTTTTAACGCAAGTTTTAGACAGAATGGCAAACCATCATTGACGCTCCCCCACCCCTCGCCGCCACCACGTTAATGCAGCTGAAAGCCCAACATTTTCCGACAACAGCCATCTGTCAAGAATCGTAACAGGCCTACAAGAAGCTAACACCAGCCATGTTGACGCATTGAGGGAGATTGTCGAGAATATAGGCACAAATCAACCCAGCAATAGCAACAGAAATTCCAACAGAAGCGAAGCACGAAAGTGGGAAGACGTAAGAACTTCAAAGAAGGCCTCATCAAATTTTCGGGTGAAAATAACATGGACATTTTCACTTTTCTGTTGCTAACTGACAATCTTAGAAAAATTGATCCTAACCTCCCTGACAGCGAGCTAATAGTAGCAACGTCAAATAAATGCATAGGAAGAGCAGCCCGATTCATAGCTACACGCCCACTGATCTCTAGAATAACTACATGGAACGAATTCAAGACAGCCCCCATCAAATGTTTCGGCAGAGGAGGCGCCGAATCTGCACGAAATAAATTCCAGCGTGCTCGAACGATGGAAGACGAAGACGTCAACGCTTTTGCTGATAGGCTAGAAATTATGGCATCGGAACTTTGGATGACACAGCCAGGCAAAAGTGACATCGAGAAGATTTTAAAAGAACGAGCAAGAGACCAAGGTTTAAGATGCACTTTCAAAGCAGCCATGCCAGAGAAGATAGAAACGTATCTAGCCACCATGAATCCAAAGACTTGGGAAGAAATGTTAAACCTAACATTGAAGAGACAGACCGAGATCGCAGACTGGGAAAGTGGCGATACACCACAACCAACACGGAAAAAATCCAGCCAAGCAACCAAACAACACAGCAGCAGCAGCTTCTCCTTCCGACAAGACTGTAACCGTAGCATCAGACGAATTAGCCAAGATTATGCAAGAACTAGAACAAAAAAGAGAAGTAAACAACCTCAAGCTAAGAAAAAAAACAGTAACGAAGCAAGAGTTGACGTTTTCCAGTCGGAGAAGAAAGAAACACGCTCGTGCTTCAGATGCTACGGCCAAAACCACTTAAGCAAAAATTGTAGGACGAAAGACAACCACCTAGAATCAGTACGACGGGCAAATGCTCGAAGACTAGAAAAACTAGGCAAACCCATCCCTAGAAGAAGCGGCCAAGGCAGCTACAAACAACAAGGAGAAAACCCAAACCAACACCGAAGCTACAACCAGGGAACTAGGGATAATTCCCAACTCAACCTAAGCACCTACAAACGCCGTAACAACCACGGAGGCGACAACGCAAACTTCGTTCAGCCACACAATTCAACAACCCAGCAGTCAAAAAACTAGATGTCAGGTCAAAAAGTAACAGGTTTTTTTTAGTTAGCAGGGTACAGCAGCACGGAAAAAATTCCGATCAACGCAACTAGTACCATAAATCCTGATATTCCATCATCCACCCCCACCCCCACACCTAGAGAACAAACCAACAAATTATTCAACAGCAAGAAAATCCATTCAACAATCAACGTTGCAGGTTTACTCCTTGATCTTTATTCTAATATAAAGTCGACTGGCATCAACAAAAACTTGCATTAAAAGACAGGATGCTGACACTACCAAGACTAGCTTCGTATTTCGGTGCTATCCCCGACTAATACGTAGCTCCAGCTTTAAACCTCAACTCGCACCTCACACCAAATTTTTCTGAACTACTCAACAAAATTAACAAGACCTTCAAGCAAACATGCGACTCAGTCATGTTAATACTATTCGAAAACGGCATCGACTCCACAAATTTCCACTCGGAATTAAATTTATCAAGATCAAACAACCCCATCGTTCTGGAATTAATCGGAGACAACACGACAGTCGAATTCCGAAGCACGTCGGACACCAACGAACGAAAATCACATTTAATTCACTCCGGCGAAGCAATCAAGATTTCCGACCGTAATCAGCAAGAATGGAAGCTACGCATTCCTTTAATTTCATCCGTAACATCACCAACAATCTGTCCTATTTATTGGGAAAGCACATCAAACCCCAAAGTCATTTCAGAAGCAAAACGGAAAAAACGAGAAGAAAAAAGGAAAACGGAGCAACGAGCGAAATCCGAGCTATCAAGCAACCCAACGCCACACCAACTCCATCTGGCAGCGGAAATCGACACTACTGGCCTACTTCTAGAATTAGATCCAAGGAACGAAGCATACGACAAAGAAGACCCAACTTACGCTCGAGTCGACTGCATAAGCTACAACTCAAAATCTGCTCACCCACGGCCCCATTTAATTTTTAATTTCGGCAATTTAAGTAAAGTAGCATTTTAGACAGCGGAGCAGGTGTTTCACTGATCGAAGCGTCTACTGCACGAGAATTGTTGCGAAACCTACAAATTAAATGTCACGAAGTCAAAACGGTAGCTCCCGTAAATTTAACAGGTGTCGGTGGAAAAAGGTTAACAACAGAAAAAATAGTGATCGCTCAAATAAGCAAAAGCGGATTTTCCACAAACCAGCAGTTTAGAGTCGTTCCCGATGGCAGTTTTGGGAAAATCCACATTTTATTGGGTTAAGATTTTTTGTCTAAACAACCAAATTTTAGAAATAGGGGATCTCGAATTTAATTTGTCTCCATCACCTTTCGATGATAGGGAAAATTATGGTCAGAACAAGTAGCTAATTAATTTCGAAAATTATAAGTTACAACTGAGCATATTGCAACGATCAATATTTCTTCAGATGACGAAACAGCAGAAAATCCACGATCTATTTGGAATCCGACACCTCAACAATATTACGTTGAGGTACCCATTTCTTTGTACAAAGATGTTGTTTTGGCAAACAACAGCGAGACAACAATTTGTGGCGTTCTCCACCAGGCCTATCCTGAACAGTAAAGTGGCATATTTTTGCCACAATGCAAAGAAATTCCGATCCTTCTTGCCAGATGTTTAGTTAACACTAGCCCTATAGGTCTAATTCCGATTATGGCTATTACCACATCTGGGGAGGATCAATTTCTAAAGGCAGGCTCTATATTAGGCCACTACACAACGGCTGAGATAGAATACAATGACGAGGATCCGGCATCTCCAACAACAAAAGATAATCCCCCTCCCGAAGACTCAACTCTTACAGTAGGAAGAGCACGCACAAAAGAGACCACGGACAAAAGATCAGCCAATTCCCTATCTAATCCCGGATCCCAACCTGACTTCCTCCTCCCTTCAAGGCCCACTCAGACAAAGGAATGCGCACAGTCCACTGACATTAACAGCATCGGGTCAGCCCACTCAACGCTACCAGCGGACACAGCAACCGAACAAAGACCTTCTTCCGAAGACGAATGGATAGCTTGAAGTTTAAATTCAATTTACCAGATTTAAACGAAAAAGAGGGAAGGGAATTTTTGGACATGCTGAAGACACACCAGGACGCCTCCAGCAAAAATGAATTCGATCTTGGAACATACGAGGGATACGAAGTGAACATCGAAACAGGGTCATCAGCCCCAGTAAGGTCGAAAATTTACAGGGTGCCCTTCCATCAACTGGAAATTTTGGACAAGTACTTAGAAGAATTAGTCAGCATTGGCTTAATTAAAGAATGCAAGGCAGCATGGCTCAGTACATGCCTGCTCATAAAAAGAAGACCCGAGGGATATAAAGTCGTCGTTGACCTACGCGGCCTCAATGCAGTTACTGAATCCGTCTCAGTACCCCTGTCCATCATCAGTGAAGCACTCGCAAATTTCAACGGTGCCAAATACTTCACCAAGCTAGATTTTCGAATGAGATTTTTTCAGCTGAAGCTAGCTGAGTCTTCCATGGAAAAGACAGCATTCCAGAGTGCCAACAAAGTGTTTTGTTTTTCCAAACTGCCAATGGGTTTGAAAGTAGCGCCCGCCCACTTCCAATTCTGCGCTCAGCAGATTTTTGCAGAGATTTTAGTTGCCTACTGTACTATCTACCTTGATGACGTGCTCCTCAGCTCCTCAGCTCCTCAAATTTCCGAACCCAACTACTACACGTCAGCAAGGCCCTCTCACTAGTGGAGAAATCGAAAACGAAATTCGGCCCCGAGAAATGCATTTTCGCTGCAAAACAACTCAAGTTTCTTGGATTTATCGTTAACGAAGATGGAATACAGCCAGACAGAAACAAGATTAAAGCCATGGAACTCTTCCCACAGCCCAAAACCATCAAGGAAATACGTAGATTCATCGGAATATGCAGATTTTTTCGCCGACACATCCCTTCCTTTTCAGCTTACTCAGTGGGCCTTACCAAGCTCACCAAGAAGAATGCGAAGTTTATATGGGACAAGGAAGCAAACGACGCTTTCAGGGGGCTAAAGAAGGCTATGGTGAACGAAGCAACGCTACGCCACCCAGAGTTTTCCAAACCTTTTTACGTCGAGGCAGACGGAAGCGACGTAGCCTCGGCGGCTGCCTCACACAAGTACACGACGGCATCACCTACCCCTTATCCTATACTTCAAGAACCTTGACACCTGCCGAGAAAAAGGAAAGTACTACTGTTAAGGAAATTTCAGCAGCGGTACACACCTGCGAAACGTTTCGTACCTATCTTCTTGGTAAATCTTTTTTTTTTGGCATCGGACCACATGGCCCTGTATTTTTTATACAACAGTAGTGGTTTTTCCCCTAAACTAGCGAGGATACTAACAAGACTAAGGGAATACGACTTCGAAATCCAACATAGGCCTGGCAAGCTTATACCTGTGAGTGATGCTCTATCACGAGTAGAGATACCAGTTTGTGTACTAGACTCACAATTCCTTGACTGGACACGAAGCCACGTCATAGCAGAGCAGAAAGCAGATGACTATTTTGGAAAAATCTGGCACAGCATCAAAGACAGGGAGCCAGCAGACGTCATAGATGCCAGTAATAAAAGGAACATTTATTACAAGGATTTCGACGGCATGCTATACAGAACATGGCTAAAAGACCCTTCACAAGGAAGATTAGAAGATATAGCCCAAGTTTGCATCCCCGAAGCTCTAGTAAACTTCTGTATTCGCTAATACCACTCCTACCTCGCAGCTGGCCACCGAGCAGCCAAAAGCACCCTCAAGCTTATCCAACTACACTGTTTTTGACCCACCATGATCAGGGACATCGATCACTATGTGAAGACGTGCCTCATCTGTCAGCAGTATAATCGCCCTAACAAGCCATACAAAGCAACACTCAGAGCCTACAAGCCTCTACAGAGACCAGGAGAGAGTTGGTCTATGGATTTGATAAGGAAGATTAAACACCACTCACAAAAATAACGCCTACGTGATGACGCTCGTAGATGACTTCAGTCGCTACGTCATTGCTTTTGGAATCTCCGACAGACGAGCTGAAACTATAGCTAGAAAGCTATACACCAAGCTTTTCGCACGATTCGCACCCCCGCCCCTCCGAGTGCTCTGCTCTGATCTCGGAGGCGAACTTTGCTCTAAAGCTAGCATCGAATTATGCAATTTATTCAACGTGAAGCAAATAAACTTCACCCCCTATGCTTCTAGGATTTGCAACAACTCGGTACAAACCTTTTTAAAGAAGATAGTAGCAGACGATCCACACTCATGGGATGACAACCTACAAGCAGCCTGCATTGCTTTGAATTCTACACCCCACAGCTCTACACTGTTGTCACTCCACCTACTTCACTTCGGCGTCAAATTCAGGATCCCCAGCAGCTTGATCTTCGAATCTGCAAGGAAAATTTACAACAGCGACGACACAGTAGTCAAACTGGAGACAAAACTGTTAAAAGCGTTCGAGGTGGTACATCAACAAAACGCTATCGCAACTCAAAGTCACCAGAATTTCTACAACAAGACTGCACGCCCTACAGATTCATGACAGACGATTATTTATTAATTAAATCCTTCGTGAAGATTGAAGAAATCTCCAGTAAACTGCAGAAAGTATGGGTTGGCCCGCACAGACTAGTAGAATTCATCAACCCAGTCATCGTGAGAGTAGTACACTACCTGGACCCCTTCAAAACCGTCAGAGTACACGTCAATCACTGTCGGCCTTACTTCATATGATCAAGAAACCCGATTCAGCCTTTCTCCACGCCCGACGACTTCGATTTGGCAGAAATCCAGAATGGAGGATTGAACGAATCCGAGCAGGAAATCTGAGATTTGATTTCCAAACTGCATCTCGATCTATCCGACCACGCTGCAGAAATCGATGCACCTTGCTTGCACCCCCAGCAAAAGCTAACCCCTCCTCATCAAGCTAACCCTTAGCAAGACACCACTCCAGCTAAAGGAGCAGAGAATCGAAAGCATAAGCAACTCTAACCTCACACGTCTGCGATGTTACAGAAACGTCTAAGACTTACAGAGCAAGAATTGGTAGAAAAGCGTAAGTTACGCCCAAACCACGGTTACCTGGCCCGTTCCAGCATTAATACTCCTGAAATTAGGCACAAGCGTAATTTTGACCGAGCATTAGTGCAGGATCACGAGTAGCTAACCCCCCCCCCCCCATTCTCATACTGGAGAAACGCCATACAAATGTGAAGAGTGCGTTCAAGCGTTCAAAATAACATTGAAATTCACCAAACGCAGATTTCGTTCTGTCATACTATTTAATTACGTAGCTCATCGTAATAAGCAAGCGAATTTGATCCTAACTTGGAAAATTCGTAGCAATGCTTGCATTCGATTTGCTAAACCAAATTTGCAACGTCAAAATTAGCACGACAGCCGCTACACATAGCGATAGAACGTGTTAAGTGTGATGTTGCTAACATTGGTAAAAAGCAAATATCCCTTCCCCATGACCACATCAATATCCGGAAATCATAGAAAATATAAATAATGAACAAATAAATAAAAAACGATTGCACTTCATTCATTCATCTTGTCGAAAATAGAGCCGTAGAAATTCCAGTTGTTAGCGACGTGTCACAGTTTGGCACAAACCTACCTCGACAATGGAGAGAAAATGTACAAATGTGAAGCATGCGGTACAGCTCCGTAGAAATCACCTTTCTTCGTAGTACGATTAATAAGTTGCGAACTTACCGTAAAATTACTCCATCAGCATGAATCATTTTATGTATTTATTGGTAAAATATGTTATAAGTATAAGCTCCCCACGATATTGCAATGAAAAGAAAACGTTCAAATGTGAAGTGTGCGGGACGAGCAACGCACATCAGATCCTAATTGACGCTCGTACAGCATTTTGGTTGTGCAAATTGTTTTATGGTTCCGTTCCGACGAATTATACGAATTGGAATTGCGCGCACATGATAAGAATTAATAAATAATTTAAGTAAAAGTGTTAATGATGCACGATTCAAAGTTTCGTTAGTTGGCTATCAATTGACATAGAACAACGTACACGGATCTGTCAAGCATATTTACGAACAGTTAGCGTAAGATATTTACGGCTAAGAATTATAGAATTGCTTTCACAATTAAGATTCACGTAAATAATTACAAATTCTGTACTAATGAGAACCCTAAAGGTTAGCTAATCCAATAAGTAAGTAAGTTCAATTCACGATGCGAAATTCCAAATTCGGACAATGGCGGACAAAGAACTTACCTATTCAGTCACGCATACCAGCGAAAATCGTACCTTAAAACGTAAAAATAATTCACTAAAACCACGTACAATTAACCTTGGTACCTTTAGGAAGCCATATATGCAAAAATTATGTACGGATGGCATCTAGAAATTACTATTATCGTATCAAAAGACGGAGTCCCGTCACGTTACACGTTACAAACGCAAGCATGAAAACTAAATAAAGGTCAATCGAGGTAACTTCGCAAAGGCATCCAGGAGCACCGGCCACGGGAGCCTATATTTACCACAGTCACCTGTATTAGCCATGATCACCTATATTGAGCATGGTAACGTAAAAATCATAAATGCTGGAATGGCCTAAGAAATGAACCAAACTAAGCAAATAAGTTGCTATTTCTAATTTTCGTCAGGCACGCCAAACGAAAATACGAAATAGAAACATTTTGAAAATAATTAACAAAGGGAAACCAGTTAACCAACCCTGAAACGTCACAAATTTATTTAGAGTAAAAGGATATAATAACAAAATATAGACGAAGTAATTCAGTTCCGTGGAAACATTGACGCACAGACAGCACTCTTAATCATGCTCGGTCCCGCTCTGGCAAAACCAGTGGCGGCCCGAGCGGAGCCGGGTATACTCCAGCCTCAGAGGCTCCACAAGAGGCTTGGGCCCTGAGGAAGGAGGAAAAACTTGGTTAGCTGTGCGCCGGAGCCACCCGACCGGGAAGCCAGCGTACAAAGAAGCACAAAGAAGCGCCCAACAACAGGTCGAATAGGGCGTGGCCTACTTTCTCCGCGTGAGAGCGGGCAGCAAAGACACGGCTCCATGCCGGCTATTCCAGTGGTATCTAGAAAATAAAAATTAACGGTGTCTTAAAAACAATGTAGACCGTTCAAAAGGGTAAAACATTTATTAAATCATTATGTCTAAACTAGCCTAGCCATAATTACGAAATTTAAGCAAATCCATAATCTAAAGATTTTTTTTTCTCCATGAGCAAAATTCCCCCTCCCATCCCCCCCCCCCCCCGGCAAATATTGCATCACACACTGGAAAATTTAAGAATCACACCAACCTTTTCGATTTTTTTCCCTATATGAGTTGAAGTTTCCCAACTTTCGAAACAAGATAAAAAACGTTAAAAGTGGCCATAGCCAACATCAGTGAATAAAAAATTAGGACTACTAAGGAATTCCAACCACAGTAAAATTAATTTTCCTAGAAAAACCTAATCAACTGGACGCAATATTATTTTCCACAACCTCCCCCCCCCCCCCCCGCCACAGGAAAAGCAGTCCAGAAGTTAAAAATCTGTAGACAGCAGTCCGAAAATTAAAAATCTACTAGCGGAGTCGCTCGCTTCGCTCGCTCATTCCGCGTCATCTCGCTACCCCCTCCCCCTCCCCTCCCCCCGTCTCACCCACCTCCCATTTAATTTGCCGTTCGGTCGGTAGATGGCATCGTATGTTCGCGCTGCTGGCCGTTGTGTTCCGGGCGCAGCTACTATCTCAGCGCGGCTTGGCTGCTACTCTTATAATTTGCCGTTCCGTCGGTAGATGGCAGAGATGGCATTGTATGCAGCTTCTGCAGATGCAGATTGCTACTGCACTGCCGCCGATGGCTACGTTGCGGAGCTTGTGTAATTATATATATAGATAGACAGCAGTCCGAAAATTAAAAATCTATAGACAGCAGTCCGAAATTCCACCCCACATCCCACCCTTCCTAATTTCATTTTTTCTTTCCCAAATTTCCCCCTCACCCCCAACTCTCAAGAAATAACAGAAGTTAAGCAAATCAGTCTCGAGTTAAATGAAAAAAAACATAAGGCAGAACTTCATTCGAACAATTAAGAATTAACTTTCAGGTCAACACAACCCACAATGAAAACTCTTAAACTCTTTATATCAATAGAAATGCACATTCCGCATCAAGTTAAGAAGGAACTTTTTTTTTTCTTTTTTTTTTCTTAAATTTTAATAAAGAAAACACAAAAAAGCCACCAAGAAGCGAAAAAATTCACTTGTGGATGATGACTGATAAGCAAAATTGCACTTCCTAGTGCAGTTTAGAAAGTTAATACAGGCAAATACATATAAATAAAGAAAATTTTAAACACCAAAAAAGCAATTAAAAAAAAAGTACAGAAAATAAAAAAAAAAAAATAATAATAATAAAAATATGAATATTAACTGAGAATTAGCCAATCTAAAAGTTTATATTTTAGTTCATTATATTTAGTTACTAACAAAATATGTACAGGTAGTTTATTCATAAGCTTAGGTAAAAAATAGTTTTTAGTTTTGGTACCATATAAGTTGTTCCATTTAGGCAATTTTAAATTTAAGTTTTTTCTCCGTTGTTTAATGATGCTTTTAACATCCTGGCAATTTATAACGTTAAAAAAATTGTTTAAGTAGATCCTATAATCTCTGAGGTTTTTTATATTTAGTATCATGTTTTCTTTGTACAAATCCTTTGTACTTTTAGTTGTTTTTTCAGCTTTAAATAAGATTTTAACAATTTTATTTTGTATTTTTTGTAGTTTGAAAATGAAATAATCTGGTGCAAAACCATAGATCTCAATGCCATATAGTAGGTGTGGTACGATCCAAGCATTATACACTAGTTTTCTATTTTTAATACTTAAAAATGCTCTGATTTGGTATAATTTGGGCATAATTGCTCTAAGTCTTTTAATAACGTTCAGTATGTGTGAACTATGTTTCCATTTTTCATCTAGGTGAAATCCTAAGTACTTTGATGTGAAAACTTGCTTAAGGGTTTTACAGTTTATGCAGTTGGCTACACAATTGTCGTGGAGCTTTACTTCAATGCTAGTGCTTTGACTCAAATGTGGAGATTTGATATCCATTTGTACAATTTTGTCTTCACTAATAAAAACATTATTTATGCGACACCAGTGACAAATCTTAACAAATCTTAATTGTAACGTTTCCTTCATTGTAGTGAAATTCTCATGAATTGAAAGAAGAAAAATATCATCAGCAAACAAAATTAGGCATTCATCATCAAAAATTTCGTTTAAATCGTTTATATAGATAAGAAAGAGAATAGGACCAAGAATGGAACCTTGAGGCACACCAGAAGTGCATTTGACTCCATCACTTAATTTGTCATTGATTTACACATAACTAAACCTGTCATTTAAGTAGTTCTTCAGAATATTTAAAACTTTTCCTCGGATTCCAATACTTTCCATTTTATTGATTAGAATATTTCTGTCAATGGTGTCAAAAGCTTTTTGTAAGTCGATAAGAACAGTGCCCACGAATTTCCTTTCATTTAATGCTTTTAAGATTTTTTCATTCAAATTATTTAATGCATCAGAAGTTCCTTTTTTTGTTGAAAACCATACTGATTTGCGTATAGGATATTGAACCTAACTAAAAATCTTTGAATAGCATTAGCAAAGTATTTTTCAATTATTTTATTTATAACTGGTTGAATGGCAATAGGGCGATAATTGTCAAGATTAGTCTTATCTCCTTTTTTATAAATAGTTCTAGTTATTTGAGTTTTTAATTTTGTAGGCCAAATTTCACTTTCAATAATCATATTAATTAAAGGGCAGACAAATTTTGCAACATTATTAAGCTTCAGAATATGTTCCATTTTAAATCCATCAGTACCAGTTGATTTTTTATTTTTTTAGTTTTAAACTATTAAATTAACATCTAATTCTTCAGCAAATGGGATAGATATAGAGTTTGAGAGTCGAATAACATTATGTTTGGTCTGATTTGGCACCCTTTTATATTTGTCTTTTAGTTTTGCTGCCTGGTCAGCAAAATTTTCATTAAATTTATTAGCAGTTTTTATTAAATCTTTTTCATCAAAGGTTTTCATAAGTTGCTCATCAATGTTAAGTTGGTGTTTACCAGTAATCTCATTTATTTGATGCCACGTATTTAATTTATCCTTATTTTTATCGATGATATTTTTAACAAAACACTGTTTGTCGTGTTTTACTTGTTTTGAAGTTTCAGTTTTGAGCCGTTTATATTCTTCCAGTAATTTATCATCTACCTCTTTTCTTTTCCTAAGTTTAGCCCAAAGCTTATTTTTTTCACGAATCAATGTTAAACTTTTTGAGGTAATCCATTTTTTTTTTACAATTTTTTAATTTTAAATTAGTATTAACTAGGGCTGGGATCGGTTACACGGTTAACCGGAAACCGTTCCACGATCGGTTACACGGATTATAAAACCCATATCCGAAAAACGTTTGATGCGGGCACCATTCAAAACATGCGGTGAACGAGCCAAAAATAGCCAAGTGGCATCATTTAGGCCTACTAATCAAACACTCAAAATCAGTGAAAGTAGAAAACCGGGGTGGGTAGGGGGCAACTTATTTACAAATAATCCGCCTGGGCTTGTTGTCCCATGGAAGCTGCTTACTTTCTTTGAAACAAACTGCTGATCGTCAGCGCGTACACGAGGCAGTTAAATACAAGCTGGCCAGCATCTGCCCTCCCCGCGTCGTGGAGAAGTGGACTCGTCTACACCTAGCGCGAGCGGCAGGGAAGCGACGTCATAACACGTAAACGAAATGCGTTGCTACCCGAAAACACAAACATGCTAATTTTTCTGGCTCATAATTTGAAATGAATGGAACATTAATAACAAAAACGTTGTGTTAAATTTTGTTTTGTCTTTGGCTTACATTGCCGTAAATAGGCCTAAGCCATCGTGTCGAAATTTTAAAGCTACATAAAGTCAAAATTCTTGATAAAGTAAATACTTAAATTTATCAAGTTCAACTTTCTTCTAGGTTAAATCCCAAAATGCAACATGTAGTCAATAATTGTGCTTGTCTTACCAGAGGCCTAAATTATATTTTTTTCAGCTTGTTTTTTAATAATATATTACGCAGGTGTGAAATTTTTTTTGGGGGGGGGCTGAAAACGTAAAAACGGTTTTCGTGTAACCGACCGAAAAAAAAACCGGTTAAACGGATAACTAAAAAACCGGAAAGTACCAGCCCTAGTATTAACTTGTTTAGTTTTGGTATTGAATTTATAAATTTCATTAATTCGTTTTTCAATTTCATCATACATTTCTGTAGTAGTTTTGAAAGACTTAAGATAATCCCAGTCAATACTCTCAATATCTTTAACAATTTTCATATCGTCATCACAGTAATCTGTGTAGCATTATCAATCTTATCATGTTTGTTACAATCCTTAGGAAATCCACTATCAACAATGATTCCAGTAAAGTAATGATCAGCAATTTTCTCATTGATCGTAAAGCCAATATTGTCGAAGTATGTTCGAATAAAAATATGATCAATGCAGGATTTACAAACTCCTTTTCTAGTTATCTCGTGTCTCGTGACCGAGTTAATTTTAAGTTCAAACCCACATTCGGCCATACCATTTTCATAATGCTCTTTGTTGTTATTAGAACTTGCTATTTCATAGTGGTTTATACTTTTATTTTCTAAAATATCAATATTTATGTCACCAGCAATGATGAAATTTTGGTCAGTATTTTTTTAAAGTTTTTTAGATAAAAGTTTATTAAAATCAGTCAAGTTAGTGCGTGGCTGTCTATATATTGTCAGCAGAGTAAAAATTTTTTTTTCCCAATTGAAGGTAGTTTCCAAACAATCATTTCTATCAAGGTTTATAATTGCTTTTGAGTTTTTTCTTAACAAAGGTTGCAATACCACCGCCCATGACCGTTTCTTCTCTGGTAATCCAATGACTATCATAATTTTTTATTCTATAAAAATTTATTTCATCCATCTTAATACTAGTTTCTGTTACTGTAATAATATCCCAACTAATTTTCATTTCTTCAATAGCAATTTTCA
>JAHWFP010026035.1:33857-52473 GCA_023313725.1 Lithobius niger
AGAATGTTGACACTGTATACAATCATGTTGTAAATCTAAATACTTTTCGAAAGCAATAAAACTTGTGGCATTCACAGTTTCAGTAGTCAACTCGTTCCAGTTTCTAACAGTTTTCGGAAATAAAGAATCTGCAGGTACATTTGTATTACACTGCACCCTGTTAGCCTTCTTCAGGTGGTCATGTCGCCCAAAATAGCTAGGAATTTTTATGTAGTCGTCTGGGTTTAAAAGAGTATCCCCGTTATATATCTTGTAGAACAGTCCTAGTCGATGATCCCTTCTTTGCACCTCAAGTGGCTGCCATTCCAGAGTGTTCAGCAAACCAGAGACACATGTGTCAGAATTGAAACTGCCGAACACCATCCGTGCGCCGTGGCATTGCACTTTCTCAACCATGTCCACCAAAAATCTAATTTCAGGGTCCCACACCGCACTGCAATAATTGAGGTTTGACCGAACTAAAGCATTGAAAACCAGCTCTCTAGTGCGCGTCTTTGTACCAGCCAAAACACGGTTCATGAAGCGAACTTCAGAGTTGCCCTTTGTGCACAGGCTCGAGACGTGGTCGTTCCAGGTTAGCCTATTGTTAATTTGAACTCCCAGAATAGAGAGTCTATCAACCACCTGCAAAGCATCATTTCCGATTTTATACTCGGGAATGACAACAGTCTTTTTTCTAGACACCGCTAAGACTTGGTCTTGGTAGGATTGAGATTCATTTTCCATTTTTTATACCACTCTTCAATTCGATGCAAATCAAATTGTAGCTGTCTTCTGTCGGCCACCTCCGTAATACGTCTGAACAATGTGGAATCATCTGCAAACACTGCTTTGTCAGACTGAATGGATTCGATCAGGTCATTTATGTAAATCAAAAACAGAATAGGACCACTAACGGGTCCCTGTGGCACTCCAGACAAGACTGGAGCCTCAGTTGACCTTTTTCCATTTACAACAACAAACTGTCTTCTGTCTTGGAGGAAGGCACGATACCAGTCCAAACACCATCTGATGCACCATAGCCTTGAAGCTTCATAAGAAGCAAATCGTGAGGCACGGACTCAAATGCTTTAGCCATGTTCAATGCTACAACGTCAACGGTAGCTCCTTCATCTAGTGCACTAGCAATATTATGTATTATGTCCAGAAGCATCAGCTCGCACGAAGATCCTTTACGGAAGCCGAACTGTCGCTGCGAGAGTAGACCATTGATTTCCAAGTGCGCCACAAGGTTGCTGACAAGAATATGCTCCAACATTTTGCAGCATAATGATGTTAGTGAGACTGGACGGTAATTTCCCACAACATTCTTCTTTCCACCCTTGTGCAGTGGTACCACTGCAGCGATCCTCCAGTCCTCTGGCACAACACCCTCTCCCAAACTCTGCCTAAAGATACGCAATAAAGACCGCGCACTTACTGCCTGTGTCTCCTTAAGCATCCGACTGACAATGCCATCCGGACCAGGTGCCTTGCCCTCCTTGAGGGTTGAAATGAGGTTTAACACGCCAGCATACGCAATTTCGAAATCCGGCATTACATCGTTACTTCTGGACGTGAACAACGGAAGCCGGTCATCAGTATCGGGCCCAGTAAAAACAGATTCAAAGAAACCGTTAAACTCATTCGCCCTTTCAGCGTCTCTGTCTATTTGCATTCTTGACGAAAGCCCAAAAACGCTTTGGGTTCTTTGTAAAGTTAGTAAGCCCTCCATACAATCCTGCTTCCGTTCCAGCAGCAGTTTCTTAACCAATTCTTTATGGTTGTTTGCCCTAAGCCACGAATGACTTTACGAGAGATTTACACTACTTTGAAGAACAACAGAGTCCTCCTCTTGTTGTACTACTGCCGTTGTCGCTCACGGGAAGCCATAACTGATTCCCTAGACTTTGCGTAAATCTCAGCAAACCTCTTGATGGTTTCTTCCTGGATCTTGGCTCTGCATGTTGCGGCCTCCGGGTCTTTTGCCTGACGTAAGACCGTCGATGTTTTAGCCCACGGGTATGCCAGGTTCCTGCCCAACACCAATTCACTGGGCGTGTAGCCAGTTGACTCTGATGTTGCAGTCCGGAAGGGGAACCCAAAATCTTCGAGGTGCAGGTTTCAATCTTGGTGTTTCTCCGTGAAGGAGCGCAGGAAGCTTTTTATCGTTTTGTTGCAACGTTCCGCCAAGTCGGATTGAGCATGGCAGGAGTAGCGTACTCTGCCTTCACACCTTGCGATTCCAGGAACCTTTTCCACTCAGCACTCTGGAAGCACGGGCCATTATCCGTAAAAATTTGCAACGGATGGCCCCAGTGTGAGATAAGCCAGCGCATACACTGTACCACTTGCTTTGCTTTCACTGTGCGAAATGCAAACAGTTATGGCCACATACTTAACTCATCCAAAATTAAGCAAATGTACTTGAATCCGGAGTTCGTAGTAGGAAGAGGGCCTATGAGGTCACAGCTGATCCGCTGCCAGGGTGCATCCGGTGTGGGGGGGGGGGTCATCGTCTGCAGGAGTCCGGCTGGTTTGGCGTTCGTCATCTTACAAAGTTGACACACCTTGCAGTTCCAGACATACTGAATGACGTCCCGTCTCATGCTATCTACGTCACGTCCTCCTTCAGTCTACGCAAAGTCTTCCACGTCCCGAAGTGTCCCATCACCGGAGAATCATGCACAGCCCTTATACAATGTTCCGCAAAGCCAAAGGAACACAAATCTTGTACGTTGTAGTACCTATAGCTATGTCCCGGATGTTCTTCGGTGGGAAGACCTTCAATAGCACACTGTCCCTACGACATAGAGACCCAACAGGTGGAGGATTTGGTTTGCTGCTGGCTGAAGCTTCATCCAGGTCGAGAGGTATAGCCTTCTCTGCGCAAATCTCTGAACTTCCGCATCCACGCACTGCGCTTCCTTGAATTCTTGTAGTGAGGGGAAGTTTGGCTTTGGGACATGGAGTGGCATCCTGTCCAGTCTGAGCACTTTCTCCTCCAGGATTGGCATGCCCTCGAGCTCATGCATCCTGGAATGATAATCAGCGGCTTGATTATCTTTTCCTTTGCGGTAGGTGAGGGCGTAATCAAAGCCATGTAGTTCCAGGATCCATCTTGCTAGACGCCCAGTCGGGTTCCGAATCGTCTTCAGGAAGGTGAGCGCTGAGTGATCTGTGTGGATGTGGCACTTTGTATTTTCAATGTAGGAGCGGAACTTACTGACACTTACATTATGGCCACCATCTCGATTTCCGAAACGGAATAATTTTTATCCGCCGGGGACAGCCGTCTTTCTGCGAAGACCACCGGTGTCAGGCCCATTCCCTCCACATGCTGTGACAGTGTACATCGTAAACCAGAGCCGCTCCCGTCACAGACCAACGTAAAACTCTTTAACAAGTCAGGCAGGAGAAGTGGGCACCCGATGAGGGCCTCCTTCAAAACCTCCACCGCTTGTCTACACGCATCCTACCACACCCACTTTACGTCTTTCTTCAGCAGGTCGAAGAAGGGCAACGCCTTATCATGGAAGTCCTCTATGAACGGTCTATAATAGCCCACGAGGCCCAAAAATCGTCTAAGTTCGGCGACGTTTGTGGGATCCTGAAACCCTTGGATGACTTTGACGGTTTCTGGCTCCGGTGCCAGTTGCTGTGGGCTTACACGGTGACCCAAATACTTCACTTCCTGTGCACAAAACTGGATTTTCTTAATGTTTATTGTGAGCCCGACGTTCGCTAGGCGATGGAGCACGTCGTCCAAATGGCGCAGATGCAGTTCGAAAGTCTCGGAGTACACCACGAGGTCATCACAGTAGGCCATCACATATTGATGCAAAGCATCTCCCAACGCCATGTCAATAACTCTCGCAAACGTCGCTGGAGCATTCATCAGGCCAAAAGGCATGGTCCGAAACTGGTAACTGTCACGAAAAGTATGAGAACAAGTAAATTGCTTGCTGTCGTCATTCATGGCGACCAGGAGGAAGCTTCCCTTCAAGTCCAGAATGGAGAACCACTTGGCTTTTCCGAGCATTGCGAAGATTTGGTCCGCTTTGTTGGTAGGTCGCGAGTCGTCCACTGTCTTCTCATTCAAAAGGTGCAAATCAGCACAGAAGCGTTTCTTCCCAGGAGCCCTGTCCTTTTAGGCGAAAGCACAGCAGCTGCTCCACAGGGACTGTTCGCTCTTTCAGTGACCTCCATTTTCAGCCATTCGTCGACGTGTTTGTTGATAATCCGTTGAGTGCCCTCGTTAGCCACCCTGCATGGCAGCTGCACTGGTTTCGTCCCAGGTTCAACCTGAATTGAATGTCTATACGGGTTGGTCCTGCCCAGATGGGATGTTAGCACCTTTGAATGTTTCCGGAGTGTCCAGCGTAGACGTTTCTGCTGGGAGTTCGAACAGTGTGCTTTTCCGATGTGGCCCTTGACGGTTTCCCAATCGGAATCTTTCTGTTGATGGAGTCGAACAATGATGAAGAAGCCTCCGCTGTCTTTGCGTCTCTGGTTACAGCAAAAGGTCTGGTATGCTGCTCCTGCGAACCCACCCGCCAGCCGCCACCCTCCTTCTTGAATGTGTAAACGCAGACTGCTGAAAAAAACCTTCGTGATGGCACTTTTTTTTTTTGAGTGCACAAAAACGCAAAAAGACCTTGGTTTCTCCCCTCAGCCGTTTCGTCAATAATGAACCAAAACGGCCAAACTCTTCAACCGTTAATAGCCTGAAACAATAGCTACCTCTTGGAGAATGCCGAATTTGAAAATTCCATCTAGAAGATTCAGAATCTACATTTGAAAATCTCCCAAAACCAACCGCAACGCTCATCATTTCCGGCCGCAATTATTGAAACCCGATGTACAATTGTAATTTACTTTCGTTATTTCTTTTGGGCAAAAAGCCCACGTACACTAGCTTAGTTGTGCATTAGGAGGGGCTTCCTTCATTGGTACTTAACCTCACATAAATGTGGATACAGACAATTTTAGGTGTGATATTTTGTATTGTGTTTGCAGCAAATTGTATGAAAAATTTCCACTACGATCAAGTAACTGTCTTTTAACTCAAAGGTTAAAACATCCAACTTAATTAATGCGTTATAACATTTATCTAAGCTAGTTTATTTAATCCTTTTATATATTCTTTTGCTTCCAGAAACGCAACCATTAGTCCGAAACAATTCGACATCAACATTCTCACGGACACGAATTTTTGTGTAAATATTTTTGCTTTAATTCTCCATCAAACTCCGACAGTGACCATCCAGATGCAATACCTAGATTTTCCTTCAATTAATACGAATTATCTTGCAAAGATCTGTTCCCATAGCCAACCAAAGTCAACCTGTGCTTTAAAACTCCGCCCCCCCCCCCAACCTAGTTGGGGTGTACAACACTACAGTTTACAGTTAAAGCTTGTAAAATGTAATAGCAATGATTTATTCATTACCCAAGCCAAACTAATAAGCTTTAACAAGAGCCATTTCACAAAGCAATCATGTAAATATTCAATCCATAGTCAGTATTTTAATGTAAAGGCCTTTCCCAAAGTTCATGAGTTAAAAACTCAATTTTGGCCTATCTTTACATGTCCCTACTCCTTCAAATGGCTGTGCACCAAAACCCTTTGCCAAACCGACTTTCTATTGTTCTCATGGTCCTCCACCAATCAGACCCCTGCAGCTCTCCTTGGCGTCCGCACTTTTGCAACCTAAATCTGCTGCTCCAGCATAAAAAGCCCCAGTTGCCCTCCCTCTACAGCTCAGTCAGTACAGCTCACAGATCTCAAAGCTAGAAGGGTCACGCCAGTCGGGAGTGGAGACGTCACGTCCGAGGATGCCATGCTAGGCAAAATGGTTGTGGTTCGTATGTTATTAATTTAGCTTTTGAAAGTTTAATTTAGGACCCCTAATTCTAAATTCATAGTTCAAAACTTAACTTAAACTCTAGCTAGAGAAAATAATGGGTGGTGACGCCATCGGCATTTCTGGTCCCCCAGCCCTATAAAGTTAGCGTGGTTCTCTTACTAAAAACCAAAACCCTTTTTTGTTTAGCTTAATCTAATTTTAATCTAACCTGACGGTTTGATGTTTGTGGAAGATCCAAAAGAAACATACTTTATGCCCAACTTGTAAAATTGCCAGGCTTTTTGCATTTTAGATAGTTTTAGGAAAAACTTTGGGAGGTTGATCCTTTGTTGTTGGAAAACTTAGAAACATAACTGTGGACGGTCGATCTTCTAGGATGTTGAAACATACTGTCAGATAAATTGTAACTGGCAGACGCTGTTCAATTTTGCGGGTGTCTCCGGGAGCACTCAGTATTACTTTTTCTAATCTGAAAATTTGAAATTTAGTCAAAGCACAAGTTGTCGTTTTGTCTGAATATGTGAATTTCTTGTTGTAAATTTAAGCTTTGTTGCTTTTAATATTTTATTCAAAAGCTCTTCTAGTGAACGTAAATGTAAAGTGTTCTTTTCACATTCTCTGTTGTTAAAATAAAACCAGGAGTTTTAAACTTCCGTTCGTTTGCTAGTGATTAATTGTTTGAGTATAAAACAAATATGTAACCCATTTTAGCTTTTATCCTCCGTTAAACACTTTAACTTAATTCTACCGTTGGTGGCAGTGAATTACTAGTAGTGTTAAGGTTAGGCCCCTTTAATTAGGACACTGACGCCTCATTCCCCATGCTGGGACAGTAGCCCAAACTGTGCTTATATCGTAAAAGCAGGGGTCGTAGCGGGTTTTAGGCGGGAAAAAGTAGAAATAAGGAATTTTGCAAGTCATAAATACGGAAAAATAAGGAATTTTTCACTGAAAAGTAGGTAAAAATAAGGAACTCCTCTGCATAATATCAGGGCTTAATAACAGTAAATGTGATAAAAGCTTACTCGTTTCAAGAGCAGTCCTTCAGCAAGACGGCACCTCTACTATTTTAACAGTATAGCCGTTGGGAAGTGGGGGTGGGGGATGTAAAAAGGAATAAAAAACAATATACTGCTATTACGCTATTTTTTCATCCTCATCTCACATTTGATGTTTAGTTTTTGCTAGATAGCCTAAATCCAAAGTCTTTGGAGATAGTGTTGAAGTGTAGGGCCTAAGCCATAGAAAAGCTCGTTTTCGAGCTGGTTAAAATCACTGGCGTGCACAGACGGGGGAACAGGGCGCGGGGGGAGGGGGGTCATTGCCCCTGCTCTTTTCGAAAAAATGCCCTTTTTACTCTTTTTGTAAAAAAAAAAATGTTGTATTATGGTTTTCTGGCCCGATAAACGCTGGTGCTGCAACCAGAGAAAGGGTCAAGAGGCCTGGAAAGAGCAAAAAGAAGGCCATGAAAGCGGCATAAAATGGTAAAAAAGAGAGAAAAGCTTAAAAAACGGTACAAAAAAAAACTGACGAGCCAAAAAAAAAGTCTCCAGAAACAATACCTCAGCGTGCCCTTTTACAAACGTTGCCCCTGCCCTCTCGGTGGTCTGTGCTCGCTACTGGTTAAAATGGTCTATTAGAATGTTAAAATCGGTCACAATTTCGCGTAGTAGGACCGCGTTGTAAATTTTTGTTTTAGGACCCAAGATCAACATAACAAATTTCGACCCGCGAGGATTTAAGGAAAAAAGGGCAGCGGCAGTGTCCACTATAACGTACCCAACGGCAGTAATACATTTTTATTTTATTAGTAGTACATGAAAAGCTGCTGCACGCAATTGTAGATCATTAACTTTCTAAATACTTTCTCGTTGTCGCCGCTCTACAAACTGGAAATAACGAAATGTGTGACGAAACCATTCTATCGGAGCTGGCTCAGAAAGCTCAACGCACATGGTGACGTAATACAGAACACTTACGGTTTTTAATACTCATTCATTGTATCGAGAAACGAAATTACAAACAGCTAGTGCTAAATTTAAACAGTGGAAACATAATAGTAGGCTAAGCACTTTATCCAACAAATTATGCTTGGACGTTGACGGTAGACTTGTGAAAACGAAACCGTCGCACAAGATAAGAAACCGGAAGCGATAGTTTTCAGCGCACACGCGCAGAACACCTCGTTACGTTGACAACAAGTCAGGGACCGAGTACGCCAATGAAGTTCGTGCCTTACGTATTGAACTCAAATATTATACGTTATTTTATTAATTTACACTTAAATTTACAAACAAAATTCTCGTGGCTGAAAAAAAGTAGGGAACTGTGCATCTGAAAACAGAAAAAAAGTAGGAAAATAAGGAAAAAGTAGGAACTCTACGACCCCTGTAAAAGTCGTTATAATCACCGAAAACCTTAAACTGAAAACTCCGTGCCAACCAAGGAAGCCGGGGGCGTTACAAGCACCTCAGCCGTCCGCCGTTACAACTGGTGGCAGTGGTGGGATGAACAGGTGCTGTTCCCATCAAGCATTATCCCCTCTGCCATACTACAAACCCAAGTTCCTAGAAGGATGCAAGCCACTTCCAACTAGACGTCTGTGGACCCAACAAAACGACCACGAAGTAGATGCCAGTGACAAAGTAAACTAAGTCACGAAGCAGATGTCAGTACTGCCATTATAAAACAGTACAAACACCGCCCAGCAGCACCCACAACTGCCGGCACCAGGAAACAACAGTTGCCGTTTCACTTGAGATGTCCACCAGACGTGTGATGTCCCAAACCAACCCGATTCTGTAGGAGAAGCCGTCCGCCGAGGAACCAGGTGCTCCAACAGCAGCTATTCAAAGGATTTTGTGTATGCCCGCCAAGGTCCCAGTGGAATAGACCGCCCAAGACGTTCTACTTCAGAAATCAGTGCAGGACTTCTTGTACGACGGTGGAAACCGGAAGGACTGACTGACCGTACAGCGATTGTACTAAATTGGGTAAGTGTGCATAGGATATGCTTAGAGGCCGCCAAGCCGAGTGTTGTAGTTAGGAGCATTTATGCATTTTAGCTATTCATATACCAGAGTGCTAGGGATCCTTGAAAAAAGTATTTTTATGTGCAAATCTTGCTGGATTTGGGAGAGTAGTCTTTTATATAATTCGATCTGCTCAAAATTAACGTAAAATTATTATCCTGCTGTATTTAATTTTGTTTCATTTATAAAAGCTTTATTTTGAAACCCGTTTAACGTTAAAACTTGAAAAATGTCCGAAATGGAAGAACTCGAAGAAATCATTCGTGATTAACAAAACAAAGACTTAAAAAAGGCTTGTTTAAACCTAGGCTTTACTGTTAGTGAATCCAGAGCCGAGTCCCAAACAATCTTGCGAGCAGCCCTCGAAGATGGTAAACTTAATTTAATTGAACTCTCCGATGCATTAGCAAGTGCTATTGAAAAGAGAGAAGCTGCTATTCTAGCAAAAAAGGAACTTGCAGCCAAAGAGACTGAGCTTTTACTTAAAGGAGAGTAACTTAAATTAAGAGCCCTTGAGGTAGCGGATGCTGACAAACGTCGAGCTCATGAGTTAGCCCTTAAGGATCAAGAGGCCCAAATTAAGGATCGTGATGCCTTAATTAAAGAAAAGGAAGCCCAGCTTGCCACACAGTTGCGTGAGCAAGATGCACAAATTGGCGAACGTGCAAGTGCTATGGAACTAGCTAAACTTGACAAGCAGTTAGAACTAGCAAAGCTAAATGCTGCTTCTGTAAATCTTAACCCTGCTCCAAACAGAGCTAACGGCGCTCCCCCATGCTCCCCCTGCTCCCCCAAATCCAGTTGCAAAACATGGTAAAATTGCAGACGTGGTTCATCTTGTAAATAGGTGGACGCCAAAAACTGAAATTAACAGTTTTTTAAAGAATTTTGAACGAACCATGATTAGTCAGAAAATCCCTAGGGACTACAGGACTACAACCCTTCATGGGTGACGTATTAATTAAAGTTTGTGATCAGCTTTCTGATACAGAAATGCAGGACTACGAATTAGTTAAAGTTAAATTGCTTGCCCGTTTTGTCCAGACTAAAGAGTCTTTACAATCCCAGTTTCGCTCGTTAGAAAAAGAGCTAGACCAGGAATATCATGACTACATTTTTGAGCTTGAAACTTTATTTACTAGGTGGTTAGCTTTGGCTAAAGTTAACGGAGATTACAACAAACTTGTTAATCTAATGTTTCAGAGCAATTTTATAAATCTTGCCCCTACCCAACTTAGAAAGTGGATCCCTGACTAAATTAAGTTAGCCACGTTGGCCGAAGCGGCCCAGTTATTTGACAAGTTCACAACCCGCAATAAACAAATTGCTACCGAAACTGCCACCCGTGCAGTTAAAACCGCTGTGAGTAGTCAGGCAGGTAAAGTTTTTTCTAAACAGAATAAACCCAACCAAAATCTATCAGCTAACCTAGCTGGGACTGATAGTAACGATGGCAGTCACACTAGCTCAGATGCTAATACTGCTAAAACTTCTAGTAACGAGAATGCAAAATCTAATACTTGATCGTGTTTTAAATGCGGATCGAATTCCCATTTACGTAACTGGTCCCCCAAACTTAATAAAACAGGCTCCGAACAAGCAAACGCATGCTTCCCAGTCGGAAAAAAATGTTAGTGAGATTCTACAAGCTAGCACTCTAGCAGGTAGCATAGGTAGACGTAAAATTAAAATTTTATGTGATTCCGGAAGTTCAGTTTCCCTGGTTAGCGCAAAACTAGCAATGAACTGGCCCCGTTTGAAACAGAAAGTTCGATGTCAAACTGCCTTGAGTAGCCAGGTGTTTGAATTGCCCCAGGTAAATTGACGTCTAAAGTTAAATGATGGCACAGTGTTAGCATGAGTCACCATGGTCAACAATTCAATCTTTGATGCCGGTTTGGGCGTCCCAGGAATAGATTCGTTAAACCAAAGGCGCAGACCAGTAACCACCCCGTCCGTGATTTTTCTTCCCTGTCAGTCGATGTAACCCCCCCGTTGGTAGCAGCGCGCGCCGCTCACCTAGCCAGAAGCCGATCAACCCTGCGGGATTGGTCAAGCGTCAATTAGGCAGTAACGAGGTTATAACGTCGCAACCAAACGTCGTTCAGCCATCGTGTACAGCTGGGAGGAGCCTGCTTAAGCCGTCTGCAAATGAACCCAGGCCCCCGTCTTACAGACGCCATCTTTGTTTACCTAAATTAAAACCTGAAGATGTCTTAACTACGCCTTGTCTAAATAAGATAAAACGAAGTTTGTCAGCAAATGATGTAAACAATAATTTAGTCATGTCAGAAAAACCCAGAATTAGCGAATATAGCTTTTTCTAATGGCTTAAGTTACGTGAGCAATTCTGCCAAACCAAAGGTCGGCAGCAAACGTGTTTCCCCTAAATGTTTGGATTATTTTTTCCAGAGTTTGGTAAAGTAAAGTTGCCTGAATTTTTAATCTAACTTAAAGTCAGTGTGCCAGCAAATAAAAACCTAAACATAGTTTCTCCCAGTCTTTTTTTTGTGTGTTAAAAATAGGACCGATGTTTTCAAGTGAAATCTATGTCGGTCTAGGGTGGTAATAAAGGCCTAATTATGGCTCTGGTACTGGGTAGATGTTCCCAGTTAAACGGAGGTTTAATACCTAACCTAATGTAATCTTTTTCCTCTAAAAGGTAGAGTTTTTTTGTTGTTGTAAGTAAACCGGAAATCTAACAAAATATTTTCCAACGCATGTTTCCTTTAAACAATGAGTAGTTTGTCGCTACAACCGTGGCTCCATCTAAGAGCAACCAAACCTAAAATAGTATGTTTGCTGAATTTTAAATCCTAAAACTTCAGAGACTGAGTGTGTACAAACCTGGAAAGCATCTAGTGAACGTTGCTGCATCAAGCCAACCTTTTGTTTAAACATTTAATTGGTAAACGTTTCGTTTCAGTATAAATTGACGGAAATTTTTACCTGCATTTTTAATTTAGTTAAGTGGTCGTTGGAGTACAACAACCACAACAAAAACAACTTCCAGTTAATTCCTGTTTTGGCCTTCACACCTAAATTTTAAGTGCCTATGTTTTACTCTCCTTGTCATTATCAACGTCTCCCTTTGTGGGAGAATAATTACAGAGATTGTAACGACACTAATTAAATATTCATTAGGAATATTTTACGGGAGTTGTAACTTGTCCCCAGTTAGCTCCTCTTTAAGATTCTAAGGAACCCTGAATAAAATCCTGTGTGTGGGGGCGTGTAAACGCAGGCCGCCGAAAAAACCCTTAGTTTTTGCAACGAACACTATTTTTTCTTGAGCACACAAAAACGCAAAAAGACCTCGGTCTCCTTCCCTCAGCCGTTTCGTCAATAATGAACCAAAATGGCCAAACTCTTCAACCCTTTATAGCCTGAAACAATAGCTACCTCTTGGGAAAGCCGAATTTAAAAATTCCATCTAGAAGATTCAGAATCCACATTTGAAAGTCTCCCAACACCAACCGCAGCGCTCATCATTTCCGGCCGCCATTATTGAAAACCGATGTACAATTGTAATTTACTTTCGTTATTTGTTTTGGGCAAAAAGCCCACATACACTAGCTTAGTTGTGCATTAGGAGGGGCTTCCTTCATTGGTACTTAACCTCACATAAATGTGGATACAGACAATTTTAAGTCTGATATTTTTTATTATGTTTGTCCTTGTATGAAAAATTTCCACCACGATCAAGTAACTGTCTTTTAACTCAAAGGTTAAAACATCCAACTTAATTAATGTGTTATAGCATTTATCTAAGCTAGTTTATTAAATCTTTTTATAATATTCTTTTGCCCCCAGAAACGCTACCATTAGTCCGAAACAATTCGACATCGGCATTCTCACAGACACAAATTTTTTTGTAAATATTTTTTCTTTAATTCTCCATCAAACTATGACAGTGACCATCTTGATGCAATAACTAGCTTTTCCTTCAATTAATACGAATTATCTTTCATGGACAACGGTTCCCAAAGTCAACCTGTGCAGTAAAACTCCGTTTCCCCCTCCCCCCCAACCTAGTTATGGTGTATAACACTGCAGTTTACAGTTAAAGCTTGTAAAATTAAATAGTAATGATTTATTCATTACCCAAGCCAAACTACTAAGCTTTAACAAGAGCCATTTCACAAAGCAATCATGTAAATATTCAATCCATAGTCAATATTTTAATGTAAAGGCCTTTCCCAAAGTTCATGAGTTAAAAACTAAATTTTGGCCTATATTTACATGTCCCTACTACTTCAAACGGCTTTGCACTAAAACCATTTGCCAAACCGACTTTCCCATTGTTCTCCTGGCCCTCCTCAACCAATCAGACCCCCGTAGCTCTCCTCGGCGTCCGCACTTTTGCATCCAAAATCTGCTGCTCCAGCATAAAAAGCCCCAGTTGCCCTCCCTCTACAGCTCAGTCAGCACAGCTCACAGATCTCAAAGCTAGAAGGGCCACACCAGTCGGGAGTGGAGATGTCACGTCCGAGGATGCCATGCCGGGCAAAATGGTAGTGGTTCGTATGTTATTAGTTTAGCTTTTGAGAGTTTAATTTACGACCCTTAATTCTAAATTCATAGTTCAAACCTTAACTTAAACTCTAGCTAGAGAAAATTATGGGTGGTGACGCCATTGGCATTTCTGATCCCCCACCACCATAACGTCAGAGTGGTTCTCTTACTAAAAACCAAAACCCTTTCTTGTTTAGCTTAATCTAATTTTAATCTAAACTGACAATTTGATCTTTGTGGAAGATTCAAAGGAAACATACTTTATGCCTAACTTGTAAAATTGCCAGGCTTTTTGCATTTTAGATAGTTTTAGGAAAAACTTTGGGAGCTTGATCCATTGTTCTTGGAAAACTTAGAAACATAACTGTGGACGGTTGATCTTCTAGGACGTTGAAACATACTGCCAGATAAATTGTAACTTGCAGACGCTGTTCAATTTTGCGGGTGTCTCCGGGAGCACTCAGTATTACTTTTCCTAATCTGAAAATTTGAAACTTATTCAAAACACAAGTTGTCGTTTTGTCTGAATATGTGAATTTCTTGTTGTAAATTTAAGCTTTGTTGCTTTTAATATTTTATTCAAAAGCTCTTCTAGTGAACGTAAATGTAAAACGTTCTTTTCACATTCTCTGTTGTTAAAATAAAACCAGGAGTTTTAAACTTCAGTTCGTTTGCTAGTGATTAATTGTTTGAGTATAAAACAAATATGTAGCCCATTTTAGCTTTTATCCTCCGTTAAACAGTTAACTTAATTCCACCGTTGGTGGCAGTGAATTACCAGTAGTGTTAAGGTTAGACCCCTTTAATTAGGACACCGACGCCTCATTCCCCTTGCTAGGACAGTAGCCCAAACTGTGCTTATATCGTAAAAGTCGTTATAATCACCGAAAACCTTAAACTGAAAACTCCGTGTCAACCAAGGAAACCGGGGGTGTTACAAGCACCTCAGCCGTTACAAATGTCTGGCACCAATCCTGTCCGAAACATGAAGTCACGGCCCAAAATCACGTCGTCCGCCGCACCACCAAGAACTAAGAAGGTATGCCTGATTAGATGTCCATCACCCCATATCATCAGTACGCGCACATAGCCAGAACCGGCCACACGGCCTCTCGCAAGGATAAAAACGATCTTAGCTTATCCGTGGATCCGATATCCTGCCTTCCGAAGAGCTTGTGCCACTTCTCCGCTGATAATGGAGCTGGTACTTCCCATATCCACCAAAGCTGAGTAATTGAGTCCTCCCATGGCAACCGGGACGAGAGGCATATCCCCTTGCCTATTTCTTCATCTATACTCTTAGCATATGAATCACATTCGGGGCAGTGTCATACTTCAGGTATCCTAGTGCAAGTCCCTTTTTCGCACACCAGTCTATCTCATCTCTGATGCGTGGCCCATAGTGGCGCACCTTGACAGGTCCGCGTTCTCGTTTTTTGGTGGGAGGTCAGGACAATGTTGCTTGTGGTGTCCTTCCCTGTTACAGCCGAAGCACGCGCCCAAGATCCTTCGTTGAGGTTGATCTTATGGGTCCTGATGCATCTGCGATCCTTGTTGACGGGTTTGCTCACGGTTCCCAGAAGTCTCTCCGTGCCCTCTTCCTCTGGTCTTGGTAGGAGTGGATGCCGGTTGTACAGGGCTGTACTTCCCCGCAAAGTGCCCTCGTGGATCGAGCCTTGCCATTGAACAAGGTGAAATCCCATGTTGGTTTGATGATTGCCCAGCATTGGTTACTTCCACTTTCTTTGCCTTATGTGTCGGAAGCATCGCGAGGATGCTGCAAAGTTCTAGGCGCTGTCATGCCCCAGGCCAATCCAGGTTCCAAGTAGGATTCAGGAGGGGGAGGTAGCTTGTACATCCGTTATTTGACCAGGAACCTGCCAATTTCTACCCCTTTTTCTGCCAGATGTTTCAGCGATGAATAGGTCCTTCCCCCAAAGCATATGTCGGAAATCCGGATGCATGTCATTCAAGGCTCTTCTGACTTTGGAAACTTCATCACACCGTGGGGAGAGTCTGTCGAAATATCCGGAAATACACTGAAGGTAGTGGCCAAGGGGCTCATTAGCATGTTTAGTCCTGTCCTGGAGTTCCCGGAGCAAGGTTTCCTCATAGTTAGCCCCCTCATATTCCTTCTGGAAGGCTTCACTAAACGCTGTCCAAGAATCAAAGGGCCCAGCAAACTTAAACCACATTTCAGCGTTCTTGTCCAATGAGATAGGTAAAATTGTAGCCAAAATGTACGAGGCTGCAGGCGTCCTTGTATTTCTGCAGTGCCACGATGTACTCTTGTGGGGTTTTCTGATCCTGGTGGCCTTCAAATTTCGGGTAACCCATTATTGGCGGCTTGAATCCTGGCATAGCCGTTGGTGGCCCTCCACATAGCGTATCGGGGACCCCTGGGGTACTGGCACTTGCGCCCGGTGGCAGGGGACCCCCACCCATGCTTGGAATTCCCAAGTTACATGTCAAACAGCCGCTGGAGCAAATGGAGGGGTCCAATTTGTTGCTGGAATGGAGACAGCTGAGGTCTGCATGTGGAGCTTGAAAAACTTGAGGGGAGACCGGTTGGGCAGTTGGAACGAGTCCTGAAACAACTTGATTTGTAGTAGGAACAGGTTGGTTGACTGCAGGAGGTTGGTTGGTGTAAGGATAGTGGAATTGAACAGTTGGAGCAGCCAGATTTGTAGCTAGGCTGGCGGCGGGAGGCAGGCTGTTGTAAGGGAAGGGAGTTGGAACAGGCGGAACAACCAGATCTGCAGCTGGAACCGGTTGGCTGGCAGCTGGAGGCAGGATATTGCAAGGATAGGAAGTTGGAACAAGCGCAACAACCGGCTTTGCAGTTGGAACAGGGTGGGTGGCTGCAGGAGGCATGCTGTTGCAAGGGTAGGGAGTTGGGACAGGTTGAATTTGCAGTTGGTACAGGTTGGTTGACTGCAGGAGGCTGGTTGGTGCAAGGATAGGGAGTTTGGACAGGTGGAACAAAAGGATTTGCAGTTGGAACAGGTTGGTTAACTGTTGGAGTTAAACTGTTGCAAGGGTAGGCAGTTGGAACGGAAGGAACAACAGGAATTGCAGGTTGAACAGGGATGGTAGTGGCAGCACAGTAGCCAAGAAGCATTGGGACAGTGGAATCAGCCAAACTGTTGAAATTAGAGGCAAATGGAACCAACGAGGATGCCAAGCTCAGGTGCGTAGTGAAGGGCATTTTGTTGGGGGGGGGGGGAGCAGAGAGGCAAAATTAGCCGACTCATCCATCCCAGCTAGGGGGTCTGGGGGAGCGCTGTGAGCTCCCCCAGTGGGGTCCCCAGGAAGCTGACGGATTTTTAAATATTTTAATACCTTTCCTGGCTTTAAACAATACGTTTCAGACATTTCTAGGATCTACAAAAATGAAAGAAAATAAATGAGCCGTTTAAAAAAAAAACTATTTTCCATGCCCTGACTAAGAGCAGATACAGAAAGTTGGCTTGAGAGGGGGTCGATTTACCACAAAATCAAAGGAACTTTAAAAAAATTTTTGCTATGGTGCATATACTTTTGAACAGGGGTACCACCCCTCCTCCCCCACCCACCCAACACACACATACACTATCCCTTATTTTCGGCCCTAGTGAAGCTGCATGGAAGGTCATAGGAAAAATGGCAGGCATTCATGTGCTTGGCTGTAACATTGCTTTGAAGGAAAATACATTCCTGTGGAAAATCATCAACCAGTTTGCGTAGAAAGGTACACACAAATGCGAAGTGGGATTGAAGGAATATTACACTAAAGAAACGGACTGATTTTTGCAAGGCGGAACTGATTTTTGTAGAGGAACTGATTTTTGCAAGGCATGAAGCACCTTGCAGGTACCTTTATCAATAAAAGGTAACACGATCGCACGTTCATTTCATTCAAGAAGTTACTTACTAAATACAGTGCTTTATCAATAAAAGGTAACATGATCGCACGATCATTTCATTCAAGAAGTTACCTACTAAATACAGTGTCTCGGCTAGTTCTTTTAGTGAATTACTTTTTTTTTTATCTAATTGTGCACAATTTCTTTTAAGAGGGAGTGCAACCCCTTTGGTTATCGCAATTCTGACTACTAGATGGCGTTAGCGTCTACAACGTATTTCAGTTACGATCTTATTTCCACTTTTTCTCAGTTATTTTCCAACGGAATAGTGTCAATCTTGTTTCTAATGAAAGAGAATCGAATTGTCTAGCGAAGTGTGGAGCCAAAATCATCTAAAATGTATATTTGCACTTTGGAGCAATATTTTAAGGTCGGCTGATTGAAAGATAAATAAAATCTGTAAACGTGATTGCCATCCAATATCTAGGAATTAAATCCTTTTCCTCATTAAAAAAGTGTTACTAATTTAAAATTAAACAACAAAATACCATAATATGCAGGTGTTGTATGAAAAAATCATACCTACTCTAATCGGATTCGAACGCAGAACGGGTGTTAAATGTGACGAGGCATGTTAACAAAGAAGGGCTGGATAGCAGTTCCAACGCTCGTCAGATCCGTGCGTTCGGAAATCTGAGCAAAATGACGTTTCATATATATATGTATGGAATGCTATCGACGTAAAACTGTGGCATAATCATTGATAAATTATGCAGCCGAATATCCATCTTTCCCGTTCTTGGATGGCATTAGTTGCCTGAAAGAGTGGGAAAACTAGAAAATAATTGTTTATGTTCTTGTAACGTGGATAAAAACAAAACCTTGTTCAAAAATGATTTATAAAGGCAGAAAATGCCGCAAAAAATACTAGGTTAAAAAAAAAACATGTAACTTTCCGAGGATAGTCTCATGTCCTCAGAAAGTTTTGTGTTGTGATTTGTTGGTTTTTTTCATGTCTCATTATGATTGGGCTGGCGGCAGTTGCTAGCAAGCCCTGCAATTCCAAAATGCAGTTCTGTGTATTTATTACTTTAATGTATTATTTGTTTTCCAGTTGGGGAAGTATGTTCTTCCCTCTCCCCCGCCACTGACTCCATAATTTGTCAGTCCCACCTTCCCAACTGAAGAGTTACCATTGTCGAATAATTTGATATCCCCCACGATAATCCCCGCTTCCGAACAATTGTCATCCCCCCACGATAATTCCCCGCTACCGAATAATTGTCATTCCCCCCACCCCCGATAGTTTCCCGTTTCCGATTAATTGTCATTCCCTTCTAATTCCCCGCTTCTGAATAATTGTCACCCCCCCCCC
>JAHWFP010026056.1:468-11033 GCA_023313725.1 Lithobius niger
CCCCCCCCCCCCCCCCCGTAGCGGGCACCTTGTCACCGAGATTGTCGTCGGGGAACAGCAGGAAGACGAAATCTACGCGACGACATAAAATTTGTAAAAACTTCGGGGAAAAAAGGTCAAAATACAGTTGCCGTTTTGTTTGCCAGTAGTCCTACAGTTGCTACCTTATCACCTCCATAATATTTAAAAGCTGTCTTAGTTAATGCAGAAAAGTAAACTAAATATGTGCAAAGCTAAACTTAAGGATTCTAGCTTGAATTCATGATACCAATGAACTGAGCGAAAATCGTGTACAGTTAAGTTGCTAAACTGAGAATTGATTTGCTGTCTTAGACCGTCAACGCCATGATTTAACAGACATATTAGTTATGAGACACGTTGGGGATGCCAACGCCTTACCAGTTATCTCTAAAAGGAGAAGGCCCGATTTTAAAAGCCGAACGCACAACGCGAAGTGTGTGAGGGGTCAAACACACCCCAAACATCGGTATCAAACTTAATAACAAGTCTGACCATGTCGAAATCTTCTGTGCCAGGGCAAATACAGGGAACAATTAATGAACCCGAAAGCAACAATGATATGATTGACAGGCGTAGAGGTCCCATTCGGCGATAAGGGCCCAGGCTGTCAGAATGTTACTATATTTAGCATTTCGATAATAAATCAATACTTCCAATGGATCGATCATGGCCGATAACGCCACAGCATTTAAACCGAACCTCGGAATGCACGATATCATTCGATCATCAGCCGCTCACCAGTTGTTTAATTAGTTCACGCCAGTCAAATTCCGGAGGTCCCGATTCGAAGTACGTCGGGCCAACAGCCGTGCCGCAGTCGGTGACGGGGCTTTGCCGCCGAGCTAAAAGCCGAGGGCCGATAGCCTCACTCAAGCTTCTATAATAGAGCTAAGTATTCTGATTCGATAGCAATAGCTATGATTGTTCAGCTTAACTATTTACAATACGTAAGCTACTAAATTAACTCGAGATTCCTTAATATAATTTAGAGAATATAATAATGATTAGGTTTTCCGCTCTACTTAATCCGTAATGCCACTCGTTCGACTCATTGCCGAATAATTGTAATCGATACATCAATCATAACAATCTGTCAGTGATTAAATTGGCCATATTGCGGGGTCAATATTGTGTACGCCGGAGTGTCGATTAAAGGCCCAGTATTAGATGAATGATTGCTTATAAATTATTATTTAGCCTACTTATTTTATACATAATTAGTGTTTTATACAATTGATTGCCCTCATGCCATCCTAGATAATAATGTTTATTCTGGTCTATTGGTCGCTGGAATAGAACATTACAATGGTATCATAAGGGTGATTCAATTCCCTCTATTGCCCCGGAAAGAAAAATAATACTAATAATTTAAGAGCATTCAGTTGTTTTTCATAGGAAGTACTGCCATTTTCTGCACTTCACAGTCTTTTAAAAAGCTGAAAATTTTAGCGTTAAAATTCGGTTCTGATTTTTCAGATAGTCAACAACGATAGTTGGTTTGTTTATAAACAGGATTTTAACACTAAAAAGTACAGGAAAATTTAGTAGCCTATTTATGTGTAGCGCTAGTTGAGCATTGTTGGAAAATAACATTGTTGATTTTGCTTATATATTACAATTGTTTATGAAAATAGTTGGTTGACATGTTCAATGCTATGATATACGTTCAAGTGTATTATCCTATGTGCATTTAAAGAGTATTTGCTTTGAATTTTCCACAATAAGAGGAAAATTTAATTAATTTGGGTTAAATGTATAGGCCTAAATTGAGTTCAGTGCGTTCGGTTTATTAGTCACTACAGTGCTAATTTTGTGTGAAATTGGTCGTGGTTACTCTTAAAATAACCACCGTCAAATTATTGCCGACTTCAGGTGATAAAATTTGGGGAAAGTTTATTATTTTACATTTTTAAAGAGAAAATTCATCATTTCGGTGCAAATTTGTAGAAAATTGTAGAAAAATTTTCAAAGTGCTTCAAACTTAAAACTTGTGCTACTATTAAGTTAAATATTTGCTTAAAATCTAGTTAAATAATGCCTAGAACTAGAAGTAATCGTGCTAGAGGCACAGTTCATGTCTCTTCCAGGGGCAGACAAATCAGAAAACCCGTAAATCGCCAAGATTTTGCTTCAGTCAGCACGAATAATTTAGACATTACTAATGCTACTCAAAATGAATCGGATACATAATCAGAGTATTCTGACACCATCGACGAGGTCGATGACGCATTAAATTTGCCTCCTCCCAAACGAGTTCAATCTCGCTCAGCTAATCGCTCTGCTCAAAATAAGGGTAATGCTAGAGATCGGGTTAGATCTAGGTCTCCACATAATAAACGTACAACTCGGGTACCATTAATTTCCCAAGTATCACTTAGTACTCAAGTACCAATAAATAATAAAGTACCACCTAATAATCAGGAGCACATAAACCAAAATGTGTCATTCAGCCATAACTTGCCATTAAATCAAAATGTGCCACTAAATCAAACTATGCCACTAACCCAAACACTGCCATTAAATCTAATAACGCCACAGCATAATTGCATAACGCCAAACTTGACACCAACTTTGCCTACCTTGCAAATGCAAACAAGCGCTCAAACACCGCTTAATATTCAAGTGCCAACAAATTCGCAAATACCGAATCATTCCCATGTTCCCATTACTCCAAATGTAGTAATAAATCCCCAAATTTCAAATGGAAATCAAACACTGCTAACTTTAACCCTAAATCATAGTAGCGGTCAACAGGGTAATTTGATGGATGAATCTCACCTTCAAAAGATTTTGGATCATACTTTAGCAGTATGTTTACAATCAAATAGCGATAATCTTAAGGCAGTAAATGATAATCATTTAGAAGTACTGAAAACTATTACGGAATCAAATCAAACAGGGATTCACAAAATAAGTCTAGACTTTGGGAAGAATTACATTCAACCAAGAAAGCTATCTTACCTTTTGCAGGGGATGACTCATTAGACATTTTCGCCTTTGCATTAATGGTCGAAAATTTACGCACGTTAGATCCTTCACTACAAGATTCAGAACTAGTTTCGGTTGCATGTAGTAAATGTACAGGTCCAGTTGCAATTTATTTAGCCATGAATCCGCATATAGCCACTTCCCGAAATTGGGACAGTTTTAAGGAAATTTTAGTCGATAGATTTGGTTGTGGAGGTGAAATCGTCACCCCTACGTCGTTCCACACGGCGCGACTCAAACAGGGAAAAAATGATGATTCTACCAGAGAACTTGTTCTCGCAGGAGAATCGAAGTTCTCAGAGTAGAATCCGACGAAACTGTGTTACCTATTTTATACAAAATGGGATATCCTCCTGCTGTCGGCACCTTGTCATCTAACTTAATTTGCATACAATTCAATTATAATTTATGCAACTTTTACGTCACCTGACCCCACTCTCTACTCCCCTTATCGCCCCATTCCTATCCACAGTCTTTTGCAGCTGTGCTACAAGAGCGCCAGGGAGGCGGGGGCGGTCGTAAAGGTAACACAGTTTCGTCGGATTCTACTCTGAGAACTTCGATTCTCCTGCGAGAACAAGTTCTCTGGTAGAATAATCATTTCTCATTCGCAGACTCCGACTCACTGTGTTCCTATTTTATACAAAATGGGATCTTGATTAAAAAACGTTGCGCTCGGCCAGCTCCTACCTCGTCAACCACGGTGACATGCGACCTGTCCTCGTTGCAGGTGCCCGCCGTTTCCGTCAAAACAAACAAAGCCAAAAAACACCTACGATACGCATAGCAACCGCCTGGCAAAACCTGGCGATGATGCCTTCCGGTGGCCCCGGCCCCATGCCGCGACCGGCGTTCGACGCAACCTGACCACCCTAGCCACTCAGTTAGGGAGACGCGGGACCCACATGGCCCAGTGTGTCCAGCATCCCGTGCCCAGCACAACCAAGCCGCCAGGTAAAAACTAGCAGCACCTAACCTCTGGCGCCATTGCAACCAACCATATGCAAATGCACGTAAGTCATTCCTAAACCAGTCCAACCACAGTGTCTGCGGAACCAGAGTCGCCCTCCTTACCTTCGGGCGAGCCGCCAAATCACTGGCTATAAGCCCACTTAGCTGCTGCACCGTATCGATGACGCCGCCAGTTCCAAGCCTCCTCGTCATCCCAACAACGTGAATCGTACAGACTTCTGCGTCACGCACACCAAAGGCCCTACACCGGGAAACATCCCCTTCTGCCTTCCAGGAGACCACCTATATCAGCATCCATTGCCCGCTGCAAGGCACGTGTGTGTCCTCCGTTGGTCACCCAAAACACTCTGGCAACTGACCAGTGTTGCAAACACAATCTGTGGGCATCCATGCCTAAAGTAACGAAAGGCTCCCCCTAGGCCCTATTCACAACCGTCTCCGAACCACCCCCTGCCTTGCGGGCACACAACTCACGGAACCTCGGGCCTGTCTTCTACCCACGGCTCTCCCAGCCGTACCACCGTAAGGGCCCACGGTGTCAGGGGTTACCCAAACACTACCCCCTCCGCAGTGCCAATCCAATCCACATCAAAATCGCCTGACGAGGGGGTTGGGCCGGGCCAACTCACCCATTGACAATGGACAGTCCACTTAGCAGGCTGTACCTGTCCGGTATACCACTTCACAAAAGGGTGTAGCCCTTCACCACCTCGAAATCTGGTCAAGATTAGCCCTAAGGCCCCTACATTGCTAACCGTCCTGAGGTGGCGATTATTTGTCATACAAATCAGTGTTAATTGCGATTGACAGCACTGCACATCTGAACCTGCCTATAAACAATGCACTGACAGGTCTTGCGGCAGTTAATTCTCAATTTGCCTACGTATCCACGTCTCACAATCATAGTAACGCCCACCACTGACGTAGCTTAAATAATCAGATCACACGTGCTTAATCTTTCGTAATCCGCAGGGCACGTCTCAAGTTTCACAGCGCTTAGCAGCGCACCACCGTTCTCAAATTCACCCAACAAGAAAACATGTATTCCTCTCTCTTTAGGCCAGCATCGCATTCATTCATTTATTTATTTATTTATAAAAACAGGCGAAGTGTCCCGCAGGCAGTACAAACTAAAATGGCGTGACCAATATTGCCTGACCACCCTCGTGGTCGCTTCCACATTTCAATTTCGTATTCAAATTTCATATTCAAATTTATTCTCAAAGCACTTCGCACAAATCCAATTCGTCTCACAATTACTGCATTATTTCAATTACTGCCTTACTACATTGTAATGCGAGACCGATCGGCTCCATTGCCCGTAAGCCTAATCGCTGCCGCCTTTTAGGCCTAACCTCACTCGGCCCTGTCTGGCACACTTGCCTCTGCAACATGCGTTGTTTACCAACAGAACACCAAAGGTATTACACCAGGTTCATCGCCCTCACAATCAACCATGGTCACTCACAATTACGTTCGACATTGAACGTGACATTTTTCAACTTCATGCGTACAAACTCGACTACCAAGGCACCATCAGCCTACACAACTTTTAGTTCCGATGTACCATATTAGTTCCGGCCCATATCGCCACTAGGCCGTCTCCCCTCGGCCGCAAACAAATGGAGCGCCCCACAGCGCTCTCACACCGTCACTATCTATCCATCACTGCCCTACTCCCCCGGAGCAGCAGGAAACATGGCATCGCCTGCCACGCATGGTGTTTTCCCATTCATAGTTCGTACGCCGCCATCGTCAACGTTCCGCAAATAACAAGTTTTTAAACACTTATGTGTACGCCATATTTCCGCCCAGAGCTATCGTATAACGCACTACGAGTTATCGTGTAACTCTGGAGTTATCGCATAACTCTCAAGGCCTCTCCGCAACTTATTTACATGCCACAATTCATAAGCCTTTTCATTCTCAATACACACATCACGGGGTTATCGTTTAACCTCGAGGGTATCGTGTACCCTTTTTCTCGCTACATTCATATAGAGTTATCGTTTTCTCACTTCACATTCTCACACTTATTTCGACTAACTCTTTTTAAATCTCTCTCTCGGGCCTCTCTTGCCTCATCGCTAAACAAGTCTCGTAACTAAGCGCCTCGAAGGCGACCGCATATTCATCGTTTTCTCCAATTTGCGAAACGCTATTCGCTGCGAACAGGCCTCCCTGTTTGTAGTATTCGCCACATTCCGCCGTTAATTTTCAGTTTTACTGTAAGGCGGTCAAGATTGAAACGATTAAAAATTAAGGCGGCTAAGATTTAAAAATTATTCATTTCATGTTCCACAGAACAAATTAATTAGTCCAACTTACGGCGTTTTCTGCAACTCGACCAATTCCTATAAACGCTGCTCGACGGAAACGCACCATCAACCGAATTGGAAGCACCAACTTACAAACACGTCCGACTTGTGCCGTCGGCAAAAGAACAGTGGATAGGAATGGGGCGATAGGGGGAGTAGAGAGTGGGGTCAGGTGACGTAAAATTTGCATAAATTATAATTGAATTGTATGCAAATTAAGTTAGATGACAAGGTGCCGACAGCAAGAGGACATCCCATTTTGTATAAAATAGGTAACACAGTGAGTTGGAGTCTGCGAATGAGAACTATCGAACTTTTCGCTGCCAGGCTAGAGAAAATGGCTTCACAACTTTGAAGAGTTAAACCTTCTGACTCGGAAGCACAGCAAGCTTTTAAACAATTAGCTAAGGATGACGGAATGCGTTCAGTATTTCTTCACGCTATGCCACGAGAAATCGAATCTCATGTGACATCACAAATGCATAATAAGTTCAGGGATACGTATAATTCAGCCATCTATAAACGTTTGGTTTTAGCTGGATTCCAAGGCGATGAAAATGATCGTAACTCAGATAAATCAGGCACTAAACAAATTTCTAACACGGAAGTTAACAACTTAGCTTTTGGCACAATGCTAGATAAAATGAATTCCTTAGAGAAAGGTATGACTAAGCTTAGTAACGCTAACGCTAATGCTGAAAATGTTGAAGCTAAAGTTACCGTTGTTTAGCCCCAGGGCATTTGAAACGAGAATGTCATACTAAAGACGAAAAAACTACAGCTAGTCCGACAACGTTGGGAAAAGGTTAAACAGGAAGGAAGATTTCCAACAAATAAATCTAACAACAAAAAAGGTCGCGGAGGTAACCGATACAGGGGAAATAACAGAGGTAAATGTGGAAATTATTTTTCTGGTTTTGACAATAGGGATTCTATCCAGTTCAACAAGAAAAATAATCCCTACTCATTTCAAGCTAACACTAGCAATAACGGTAACAATGGTTACTATAACGGGCAACATAATCAAAATAATGGTAATAATTACGGTAAGAACCAAACCAGGAATCAAAATCAAACTCAAAACCAAAATCAGCAACGGCAAAATAACAATAGCCAAAACCGTGTTCCACAACACGCTACAGACATAAATGAGGGCAATGACTCATGTCAAAACAGTTGCAATTCAGAAAACGAGTTAGTAGTCTGAATGTGAACAGGGATTTAGAACTAAACTTAAATCAGTCAGAACAGAGCAATAATGACGATCAAAACCCACACGTCAGCTCAGTTCAAGCTCAAACTCCTGTTAACCAAACTAATGAGGTAAATCATACTCACTCTTTAAAAGTAAAATGCGTTCCATTATTTTCAGACAAAGATGCAAATAAACTAATGCTTAATTTGTCACAAACTAATTTGTTTTTGTGGCAAAAACTTGCTTTGCCACATCGCACGTTAGCTTTACCACGTTTAGCGTCATATTTTGGCAAAATTCCGTCAAAATATGTTGTGAGGTCTATAGACAGTAATAAAAATCTCGTAAACGAATTTACAAATGCTTTAAACACAGTTAACGATAGATACGATTTAACTTGTGACTCAGTAACAGTATCTATTCGAAGATGGTTTAGATTCTGCAAATTTTTATTCAGAATTAAACCCAGTCGATACTAAAAAGCCGATAGTTATTGCTTTATTAGGTAACAAACGCACACCTCAGTTCAAGCATACGGATGATTCATTCTATAAAGACGGAGTAAAAATGCCTTCGGGCACTTCTATTGGTATTTCATCAACAACGGCAGAAAGATTGGAAAATTAGAATTCCAACAGTTGTAGGAATTTTTGAACCTACAATCTGCTTAACGTTTTGGGACAGCAAAAATGTTGCCGACCCAAATGCGTCACCAGCGAAACACTCATCGTTGGGAGAGCGAGGAAACTTGCTCACGAGCATTTCCGCTCAACCGGGCAATGATGATACAAGCAGCACCATCTAGCGTCCGAAGTTGATACTAGCCACGAGTCAGAGCAGCAAGGAGAAGCATCGTTCGACTCGGAGCAAACAGCGCCTAACGCTGATAACGTTAAGTGAACACAGTTTTAAATAAAACTAAGGTTAAATATTCACTTCCACACTTAGTGTTTGACGTTGGTAATAGACCAGAAATCTGTTTATTAGACACAGGTACTTCACTTTCTTTAATTATGAACACAGCAGCGAAAAGCATGCTTAAGAATTTTAGTGTTAAATGCCATTTAATTCCAATGAACACACCAGTCAACTTGGTTGGGGTCGGAAATCGTCAGATTAAAATCGATAGGAAAATAGTAACAACTATAGAAAAGTGTGAATTTTCTAGAAATCAATTATTTATTATCGTTCCTGATGGTTCATTTGGTAACATTTCAGTGCTATTGGGATACGATTTCATGTCGAATAAATCAGATTCGTTAGCATTAAATTGCCCAGATAATGTCTTAACAATAGGTGGTTTAAAATTTCAAATGTCGTCAACACCAGAATTAGCTCATGTTGCTTATAACCAAAATAAGGAAATAATAAACAGGGAATTTTATAAACCAATCGCATTTACTTAGCATCACTTAACGTAGCTACAGATGTAGAAACCGATGATAACCCTAAATCTACATGGAACTGTACACCTAAACAACATTTAATAGACATTACGGTATCTTTGTTAAGAGACGAAATAATTCCATCAAATTGTGAGAGTAGAATAAACGGAAATTTACATTTGCCGTATCCCAAAATACAGACAGAAGTATTCCAACCTGAAAACAGCGAATTTCCTGTACATCTTGCTCACAGTCTTGTTAACACAACTCCCACAGGTATTATTCCAGTCATGTGCATGAATCTTAATGGATTTGACGTAGAACTAAAACGGGGTATATCCTAGGCACGTACACGACAGCTATCATCGAGTACGGGGATAATGCTTCCTTAGTTTCGTCAAATGCAAATTTGCCCACCTTAATTTGCCCACCTCAAGTCCCACTGAGAAATCTCAAACCGCAAGTCCCATCGAGGTATCTCAAATCTCAAGTCCCATCGAGATTTCCCAGAACCAATCCAAACCGAGTGAAAACTCATCGGAGGTGCCAGTTAGTAGCCTAACTGACGCTCCCAAGCCAAAATCTAAGGCAGAACTCGATGCGGAATGGAAAATTTTAAAACATAGGTTCACGTTTCCAGATTTAAACAAGGAGGATACGGGAGAATTTCTAGATATGCTTAGAAATCATCAAGATTCATTTTCTAAAAACGATTTCGATCTAGGATGTTACGAGGGATACGAAGTTCCTATAGATACTGGCGAATCACAACCAGTAAGTTCTAAATGTACCGAGTAAATTATTGGATAGATATATTGACGAAATGCAGAGAGTAGGAATAATCCAGGAAGGAAAATCAGGATGGTTATCTCCTTGTCTAATGATAAAGAGAAGGCCAACTGGTTATTGAGTAGTCGTAGATTTACGCGGCTTGAATTCTATCGTGGAAAGTGTAAGTGTTCCAATACCCACTGTGACAGAAAGCATGGCGCACCTTAGCGGAGCTAGGTATTTTACATGCTTAGACTTTAAGTTTGGATTTTACCAACTTAAATTCGCCGAATCTGCTAAATCTAAGACATGTTTCTCTGCTAACTCTAAAACCTATTTTTTTAACAAGCTCTCAATGGGCCTTAAAACAGCGCCGGCCACTTCCAATTTTGTGCACAACAATATTTGCAGACATGCTAGGAGCCTATTGTACCGTCTATCTGGACGATTGTCTCCTGAATAGTCCAGATCTTACAACTCACATCAGTCATGTGAATCAAGCACTAGAACTAGTCGCTCGTTCCGGACTAAAACTCAGTGTTGAAAAGTGCGAATTTGCACGTAAAAAGGTCAAATTCTTAGGCTTTGTGCTAGACGAAAACGGGATACAACCCGATAGCGACAAAGCAAAGGCTATGCAACTTTATCCTACGCCTAAGACACCTAAACAAGACCGTTCATTTTTAGGTATGGTAAATTTCTATAGGCGACATATTTCTTCATTCGCCGAAATGTCACAGATTTTGTCCAAACTAACACGGAAAAACTGTAAATTTATATGGGGCGAAGATGAAGAAAGACCACTTCAAGAACTTAAGCGAGCTATGATTAATGCTGCAACGCATAACACCCAGATTTTTCTAAACCCTTGTTCTTGGAAACTGACGCTAGTGGAGTAGCAATCGGAGGCTGTTT
>JAHWFP010026104.1:0-20438 GCA_023313725.1 Lithobius niger
AAACGCTTGTAGGAACAGCACCTGTTCATCCCACCGCTGCCACCATTTGTAACGGCGGGTGCTACGACGGTGTAGGTGCTTGTAGCATCGCCGGTCGCCTGGTGTAACTGGATGTTCCTTACTATTACTTTTGGTACTTTTTGGTTTAAACAAGCACAACAGCTACAGTCCCGGCGTAGGGAATGGAGCTACACATGTCCTAATATTGTAGGCTAACAGTAATAATAAGCGGTAACGCTGCCACCAAGGTGGGAAAATTAGGCTAGCTAAGCCAAGTTTAAGAGAATTGTCTTAATTTCTTACTTCTAGCTAACGACGGACGAATAAACCAACTGGGTTTTAAACTCCTGGTTTTATTTTTGAACAAACATGTTAAAAAATCAAAACGCACTTTACATTTACATTTGGCAAATTTACAACTGAATTAGCTGAGAAATAACACGGGGAATTTACAATAAAATTCAACTTGAACAGTTACTGTGTTCACTTAAAACAATTTCAAATAGAAACAGTGATTTTCTTAGGCACAAGGGGATTTCGCAAAAGAGCCCTCTAAATTACGAACAGCCTCGGCTGTCTAGTAATAGTAGACCTGTTTTACAGTTATTTTTCTAAGTGTATACGCTAAACATTAAACCTCCTAGAGCTGCTGTTGATAAATCAACTCCTTAAATTATGGAAGCCGCGGCTACATATAAAGTCAATCCAAGCATTTAATTAAAGCAACCTTCCACGAAGATCAAACCGTCCTTGTTTACTTTAAACTGCGTTTAAAAAAACATAAAATAAAGCTGGTTTTTAGTAAGGGACCGTGAACCCTTAAATTACGGCCGCCAACGTCCGAAATGCCGTTTGGCTTGACGCACCATAAATTTACCTTCTAATGCTACGAGGTTAAGTTAAGTTTAAACTATAAATTTTGAATGTAAGTCCAAAAATTAAACTTTTAAAGCTAAACTAAGTACGATACGAACCACCACCTTTGCCCGGCATGGCAACAATCGGGCCGCGGCATCTCCACTCCCGACCGGCGTAGTGACCTCTAGCTTTGATAATCCTTGAGCTGTGCTCTCCCGAGCAGTGCTCGGGGCTGTGCTAACGAAACTACTGCCTCTGGGTTTTTATGCCTTCTGCTTGGCAGGCAGGTAGAGGGTTAGCGCGGACCTGTAGGAGAGCGACGGAGGGGGTGAGTGGGGAAGAGGTGGACGCTTGGAGGAGGAGAGACTGACCAAAATCGGCCGAGCTGTCACTACCGGAAGTCGGCCATGACAGCGCGGACGACCGGGGTAGCTTGAGCGCTCTGACTGGCTGACGGAATTGAAGCAGTGTTTTGGTTGGATGGATTCGAATTGACAAAGGGAATTGCCGACTTGGAACTTAGAGGCCTGGCTTTGAAAGTGCAAGTGAGTTTTCAACTCATAACAACGTGATTTTTAGGCCTATTAAAATAAACTACGATGTTATGCATCGCAACTATTGAAGGAGGGGGGGGGACGAAGTGTAATGCACAGAATTATTATTCGACTTTGGGAATGAAACTGCTATATACAAGGCATGTTTTTAACGAAGGAAAGCTAGTTTGTTTACGTTTTTAGAGGTTCACTACGGTCGGAGTTTGGATGGAGATGATTTAAAAAATAAACATAAAATCATACACTGGGTCCGTGAAAATATACAAACATAAACATTGGAGCTCCGGTAGGGTTCATGGCAAGAAGTTAAATTTACCAAAATGCATTAAGTGCACAAATTAAAAGATTAAATGTTCCAGCTAGTTGTTAAAGGGCTATATCGCAGTTTAGGTTAGATTTTTAAACTGGTTTGAACATCGGACATTTTTCATAAATAAACAAAGTCGTCACCTGTTACAAATAAAAAATATCGGGTGTTTTCAACATCTAAGACACAACTAAGCTGAAAAGGTGTTTTGGCTTTATGCCTAAAGAAATATTATACAGTATTTATATGTTTTAAAGTGGAATCGCCATATAGACGATTTTTCTTCTGGTGTGGAAGAAAGCTGCCCTCAGGTTTTTTCTTTGGTGGTGTTAAGGTGTCCTCACCACGAGCGTCTGATACGAGACCGCGTTTACACATTCAACGTCTAAGACTTGTCCCGTCCTCTGCCACAATCCGTTCACTGCTTCGTCCTCGTCCTGCGGACATACCTACATCACCGTCCCTAGCTGCGCTTTACCAAGCAGCTCCTTCATCGTTACCGTCCCTACCTTTCTGGCCCTCAATTGTTGTAAGCATCTTCAGGATGCACAAGACAGTATCTTTCTGTCACCTTTTCTTTCTAGCTAAACGCGGATGCGCAGTTGGCTCTGCTATTGGACTGTGTTTCAAACACAAAAACAAACACTCAAGTTCGACAGATGACAACCCAAGCTTGAGAATGGACAGCTTGGCGTCCGCACCTCTTGCATCTCATACGTTTTTGCACACATCCTTCACGTCAATACATCCTCAACTACATGCAACCTGGTCTACATCACTTTTAGCAGCATGTTTGTGCTACCATCCGCACATACTACAAACAACTACACACCCGTTCCCGTACGTCCACTTCACCAATCTCTCCATCCGCTTCCTGGTTACTTCAAGATCCTTCATCCAAGACCACAGGCGTAGCACTAGTTTCCGTGTCCTTCCGTCTCGTGTGAGAAAGTGCTGCGACGTGCAGAAAATTCCGGGCGGTCGCAGAAATTAGTCGCTGTCAATTTTTTTTTCACCGTAAGCTGCACTTTTTTCGATATATGCGGAAACAACGATAATTTCGGTACATATTGACCGATTTTGTCGTTCAAATACACCATTTTAACCCTGTTTTCGCCAGCTTTTCAATGGTGCAAACCACAGCTCCTCCCATTCTGAAGTTATTTACTTAAAAAAACATTTAACTTACATTTTTAAACAAATGTGGCTTGCAAAATGCATAAGAAAAAACTGCACCTCGCTGGTAATTTTAGGACTAATATCATGGAGGAAGGAATTAGGTAGGCGGCGACACAACCCGTTTTTCGCGAAGACTGGGCATGGAGGAAGCGGGGGTATCTGATGGTACTTTGAAAGTGTGGGCTGGGCACGTATGATAGGTGAGTTTTTGTGAAACTGAGTGGCCCCTCCTTCAGGATACAGGATTACAAGGAAATTAAAAAAATCAGTTTTAGTTTCCATGTACGGTGCTTATTTTTACAAGCATTTAAAAAAATGGTACTGTGGATAAAGTAATGGGGGAGAAGTTATAGAAAGGTTTTTTAATGAATTTAATGCTTTGCCATGCTTCAAAAAAAATTTAAATCGTCACTTCAAAGGGCTTGTTTCCTTGAAAAATTCCAACACCGGAAAAATTAACCCTGCAGAAAAATGTTTAGGTTACAAAACTCCGTCGTAGAAAGCTGTGGAAGATTATAACACAGGGTCCTTCCCTAAACGACATTCCCGTCTGTATCTTGTTCTTCAGCACAACGATCTTCAGCATGGATTCCGCTTCATCCCCATCCCATGTGGGGACGATACAATCGCCATCCTCGCTTCCCTGTGGAACCTTATCCTCACAATTTCAGCTTTATGAAACAATACCTTCACCCTTTGACAAATTGTCTAGCATTCAACAACCAGTGTCTCTTCTTCCTCTGGAAAATCATTCCTTTCGATCCTCGTCCTACACCAACCCAACTGCCTTCTTGATTCAACTTTGAAACTGTGATCCACGTTTCCAGTTTCCGACGGTCCGTCCTGCGGACAGTGTCCGCTCCTCACATCTGCTGCGAGTTCGCCGCGTCATGCGCTCGCCATGCACATTCCCACTTTCCACATCCGGACGGTATCCACTTTTCACGTCTTCTGATCATAAGGACACTCATCATCCGCTTGCACACTTTCCAGAGACCGTCCTACGGACGGTTTCCGCTCCTCAAATTTCCTAAAGAACTTAGACGACACGCGCCATCCACCTGTCTGCTTCACACTTGGGAGCACCATCATTCCCAACTAGATAGGCGATTTCGGAACTTTATCTGATTTCCTATCTTGTAACCCACGATGTTAACACCCCTGCTTGCGGTTCCTTCTTCTGCTTCTTTAACCAATAATAATAAATATTACATTTTACCGCACTGCCCAACCTCACTCAAGGATTTTTTCCCTCCGAAACAACGGATCACTCCTCGGTCCGCATATCATTTCGGCTATCAGTGACACTGGTTCAGGACTCAGCGTTGTCTTCGCCAGGGACTAGTTCCCGGGACGCCGGCATGTACGAGACGGGACAGCGAACGTAGCCCTCCTCCGGGTTACAAAGTCCGCAATAAAAATAGGTAATGTATATTTTCGTCGGCTATAAAAAGTCTAAAATTGCAGGGCCTGCACCTGCTTAATTTTAATTTTTATTGCCTAACCGAAAATATACATTACCTTAACTCCCACCCAGGCCTCCCCTCCATTGTCTAGGTTCTGGGTGCGGAGAAATAATGTCATCGGACGGCTGCGCCGAGTTTATATAGCCAGCCCATCCTTGCGCATGCGCAGTAGTACAAGCCCGGCAGGGAAGCCAACTTTCAAGCTTCTAGGGGAATTATAGCTCAAAAGGAGGGAATTGCAATAAAAATAGGTAATGTATATTTTCGGTTAAGCAATAAAAATTAAAATTAAGCAGGTGCTGGCCCTGCAATTTTAGTTTTTTTTTGCCTGTGTTTGTGTTTGAAGGTCGTTTGAGGTGGTTACTTCTAATTTGTTTGAGTAATTACGTGTTCATTTTGTGTATGCATTTTTATCTTTCAATTTTGAAGCTCTTTTGCTGTTTATGGCGTCTATTTCGTGTGCGTTTGTGGGTTTACGTTTTGCGAATTAAGAGTTCAAATTATAGTTCTTTGCGTTCGAGTGAACTCTAATCCGTTTTTATCCGTGAACCTTCACGGGTGTGAATATGGGGAACGAGCTCTAAAGTTTTTTTTTTCTAAACGGCGAAGCCTTTTTTTTGTTCAGTTAATTTGATGGCTTTTTTTTCGTTCCTTTTTATTGTAATTGCTACGGTCTGCTCTATCATGTGTCCACTGTCCACCTATTTTTGTTTTCAAAAAAACAGAACATTAGAAATGCATATTTATGTTCAGGTTCCACCCAAGGTTTGTCCCATGATTATTATTTGATGGCAACTCGTTAGTGTTTGTCTAGATTTAGCATGTGCCATCTCGATGAGTAGTTGATTCTGGATTGTTGCAGTATCATGGGAAACAATCGCGGAAACAATTCATACTGGCTTTCCGAAGCCCACATTCAAGTAAATAAGTCACTCAGTTATGTCGGCCGCCCAATTTTGAGGCCGTACGCCTCAAAATTTGAGACTTCACACCCTACCGTTCAAATCTTGAAGATTTAAGGAAAATGACAAAGGCGAAACGAATACGGTTTCAGCAAGCGAAATAGCAGAAACGTCTGCTTGTTTGGGGCTCCATTCTACTGAATGGTTGACACCCGGGCCTAGTACAATTTTTACCAATTAGTAAATTTTAATATTAATTAAATGATGGGTGTAAGATTAAATGTGGGTGAGAGCTAATTAATTGATATTGAAGTAAAAATCAAGAGCATTTAATTTTGGTTCTCCACAATGAGCTAACTCACTCAAACAATGACATTGTTACTTTCCCGGCACCCAACCATTATTGCATCTTGTTCAAGTGAGCTGTAAGCCGATATTGTGCGCCTTGCCTATTGTTAGCCCATTGTTACATGTTGCAGCATTGTAACATTTTGGCATTGTTAGCCGCCGCCTGTCCAATTTTGTGAAATTCTCGTGCGCAAACGAACTCTAATATACACAGCCTGCCGGCCGTGTAAATTACTCAGCCTAATTCTCCTCTTTGTCGCCACTGCTGGTGCTCCCTGACAAAGTATGTAGATTGTGCGCATGCTTTCAGGCTTCATGGTAGCCACGATTGAAGCAGAAGTAAGGCTAATGGGTGGTGAGTATCAAGGATTTTAAGTTTAGTTAGGAAAATGCGTCTAAAAATTGCACAACATGTAAAACTTTATTTGGGTAGGTATTTAGACATAGAAACTGATTTAACCACATTCAGGCTGAGGAATGGGAAATGCATTGTTTTTTCCCTTCCATCCGAAAATACTTCCATTTAGTTATAGTTTAGTTATAGGATAAATATCATTTATTTATTCGCTTATGTACAAATTTTTAACTCAAAGAAGCTTTCTTAGCGCACCACCAGATGATGCAGCCATATGCTCACTGCCCAGCTTGCACTACCATCTGTCCCTTCACTAATGATTTGGTCACAAACTTGGAAGGTTGTGCCATCGCTCATTTTGAAGTTTTAAAATGCCCAACTCGAAAAATATTCGAGTCCACAATTGAAAACATTGTAGTGTGCTCACAGCTGAAGACACCGTGGGCAAACGTGCTGTCTGTCAGTTTTGTAAGTCTTGAGATTACCTTTTAAATCCACGTGAAATTTGTTTGCAATGCACCGAGAACGAAGTCAAAAAGATGCACATGACACAACATGGACCAAAGTGCAGATCCCAAGGGCGTGAGATAGGTGGTGCATAAGTAAACGTACTGTCTTGCTACTTCTCATTCTAAGCCCAGCTGAGTTTAGATTACCAGTAGGGTTAGTCGAGCTGAAATCTGAGTTGATGTGGTTGTTAGCCTGTGAGGTTTCCCCAGATCATGTGTACCTTCCCCCCTTGGTGAGAATTGACAAACTTGGAGCATCGGCATCATCCTGGGCTTTTGCCTCAGGGGTGTCCCTAGATTGTGGCAGCTTGTTTTCACAAGAAAACACCTTCAATAAGCCGCTGTTTGTGAGATGTCGATGGGGCTGATAGATGTGCACACGTGAGGGAACATGTTTTAGCTGACAGCTGTGTAGGCAGGAAGTGGTGAGGCCAAACTGCCGATTAAGTAAACTGTAGCTTTGCATTAGTGGATACCTTTGTAGTGTGTAATTTTAAGATTACAGGTATCTGTGCAGATAGTGCCAGGTTTGGATCAACCCATCTCCTATTGTACGAAGTCAGCCAATAACAAAAGGGGGTATTTTTGGATGAACATGAAAGAGAACTTTTAAAGATAATTTTACGTATCCTAAGATACATACCTTTAGGTAAACCCACCCACCGTTCCTGCTCTCGCCAAACTGGAATGTTCACCAAACCAAAGTGAGGGACAGGTGGCAATGCCTACTGGGATGTGAGAGAGATGCCACCTGGTGGAGAGCTACAGAAGTTTAAATCTTAAGGTTTGAGCATAGAACACTAAATAAATTATTTAAGCCAATAACTAACGGTAAGTATTTTAGGATAAGTAAAAACTAATTTTTGTACAATAATGTACATTACACATTTTTCATTTAGCATATCCTTCCTAATGGAGCCCAAACACCTAGCAAAACGTGTTGGTTTCTTTGTCGGACTTGTAGCTCCCTACTGCACATTTGCAGGGCACAGGCCTCTATATAAGTGTCCGGGGCAGACCGCTTGTCATCTTCTAACTAAGACACCACCACGTGTGGTCGCTTTCTCTGCTTTCCCCCAACCATCTCTGCAAGCTTTCAACAGACCGTCTTTGACGTCAGTACACCGTTCCTCAAAGAGGACCTTCGCCTGGGCTCTTAGACCAGTCTCCTTTTGACCCAAATTTTCGATTCTACTTGTCTTCCGACGCCTGAGGCTCGGACCGGGCCCCAACGTACGGCACAGAGCCTCTCGTGGACCACAACCTGCAGTCCGCCTGCTGTTGCATCAGTTGTGAGTACGTTGGTCTCCGAAGAGGACCTTCGCTTAGGCCCAATCTTCTTTGACCTTAAATCTCGGTCCCACTTGTCCCAACGCCCGGCCCTAAGCCTTTTTGCGGACCGCAACTGCTGTCCACCTACCTTCTCGCAGACGCTGCTGCCTACATCAACTGTTACTCCTACTATGTATGTCCGCCACGCGCCAGACGCTCGGGGCTATGGGCTTGGCTCCAATGCTGGGTCCGGAGCCTTTAGTGGACCACGATCTACTGTCCGCCTTACTTCTTACAGAACCTACTGATCGCGTCGACTGTTATCCCTGCTACGGATGTTCGCCCTTGCGCCCAGATGCCGGGGCTCAGAGACCGGGCCCCAACGCCCAAGCCCGTAACATTTTTGTGGACCGCGCCCTGCTGTCCACTTGCCTCCTTTAAGACGTTGCTGTTTAACTGAAGTTGTTTCACCTCTATCCCTATGCGCCCAAGGATCATGGATCAAAGATCGTAGACCGGGACCGGACTCCGGACCTTCCATGGACTGCAATCTGCTGTCCTTCTGTCTTGAATGCTTCCTCTACCCAACGCTATGTGCGAAGTTCGTTGCGCTCAAACACCCGAGCATCAGTACGTTTTCTGTTCCTTTGCCGATTTCCAGGACTTGGAATTCGGCCCAAGTCCCGAAGTTGGGCCCAGTGCTTTTTCTGCGGTCCTCTTTCTGTTAGCTGACCTACAGGTCGGGAATCCCTCACCCATTCCGGATTTATAATTATAACAGCCAGCCAATCTCCTTTCAATGTGGCATACTGCCTTGCTAGCCTCGGACTGCGCTACGAATCTCCTGTCTCCTCTCCAGTATCTCTGTCTTTATGTTTCAAGGATGGGACCGGTCCGTCGGTCCGTGGCCCCATCGCCCCTTGAGCCCACCTACCTGCGTCCATACCAATCGAGGCACTGGTCCCATTCACACCGTCCTGTTTCCTGGCTCACAGATGTTCAATCACTTCTTCTGCGGTGCAGTCTCTAGCCTCTCTAGAATGGCCTGTACTTCGAGTTGTCATGCCTTGTCCTTTACGTTTCCTTCTGCTCCATTGTATCGAGATGGAATAAGGCCATCTGTCTGCAATCCAGGCACTCGTCAACCAGGGGCCTATAAACCATCGGCCCATTGAACTCTCCTTGCTCCTGATTACAGTATCTGCTACCTCGCCACCGCACGGTTCATCTCCCAATCTTTCTATAGCGCCACTCAATCCGCATCAACGAGAGTCCTTCGCTACGCCTTCACCACGACTTCTTTCCTTCCCTTAGACCTGGCTTTGCCAGCGTCTCTTCGTGTCTACTAGGGGCTCCACGATTACCACAGTCTTCTGCCAAGTCTCCTTCGGCCCACAGCCATTACGCCCTCTCTTCTGCCGAATCTGTGGCCCTTCATCCTGCATCTTGAGAAAGTAAAGATAAACAGGTTAATGTTTTCTTTCTTCAACTTCGGGCATCTGTCCTCGGTTCCTCCAGGCCATGGGCCTGTTTGGAAGCTCCACCAGGCCCTTCTTTGTGACTAAGGACTCCAAGGGTCTTTCATCCAGCATCACTAAGAAGAACACAGGAAACTAACTCGACCTGGCACCTACTCTTCTCCGGGCCCCTGACCCCTGGTTTCCTCTCGTTCAACGATGCAAAACGACTTAATCTAAAGACATCACTTTCAGTATGCTACCATTAGTAGGGACAAATGGCTACAAATTTTTCAATGACAACACGAGTCAGGACAGAGGACCGCCGTCGAGTCCTTCCGTAATCATCCCGGCCATAGGGTGCAGATTCTTCTTCTCCTACCAGCTCTAGCTCAGTCAGCCTCAAGAAAACTCCTCAATCCGAAGAATGCCTTTCAGACAGACTCCCCTGGTTTCATCAGTATCCGTGATTCCACCAGTACCTGTGCTTATTGTCCTCTAAACCATCTGCACCGTCCACGTCCAGTGGGAAGCTCAAAGACTTTGGGCCAACATACCAAGGACAGGGGACCAGTTTGCTATCCGGGTAGGCGATGCCCTGCACTCCCGACCAGCATACCACCTTCCATACGATCCTTATCGGGTCCTCCGATCCCATCTACGCAAGCCATTCCGGTTGCTCCATCTTCTACTAAATGGTCTTCCGAACCAGTCTCGACCCCCACTCCTGTTGTGCCTACACCCACTTCTACCAACACTCGCCAGTCCCTCAGGTCCTCCCTACGCATCCCTTTCCGGTTGCTCATCTTTCTACACCAGGCTTTTCTGATCCGCTACCTGCCCCGAGCCTTCCGTTTCCTTTCTCTGACGTTTCGTGCCGTGATGGTTCGCGGTCTCCATCTGCCCCCACGGGACTTAGAAAATCTTGATTTCAACATTTCCTTCTACTGCTACGGCTTGCACTTTTCTATGGAATTAAAGACCTCTGTGCTTCTTCCACTGAGTTCCAGACACTTCGTGCTAACGCTGCGGATATTTACAGTCTCCGTTACACTAACTTACAATAGGAAGCCACCTTTCGTTTCTCCACGAATCTACCACCACGCTTACTGCAGAAATTAGTCATATGCAGGCTAAACCTATGTCTTTGGAGACCACTACTGCCCTCCTTAAAATAAGTTCCACTGCCTCCAACACCTCCATAGCGTACTCAGCATTGCGCTAAGTCCATGATCCGGTGATTCCCCTTACAGACCTTCATCGACCAAGCCCCAATCTTTTCACGACCCACCTGCTTCCAAGCTGGGGTCCCTCGCACCGGTCCCGGGTTTTTCAGCTTCCATGCAGTCTTCTTCCCAGAATCCGGGCTCACATGGATCTCCTCTTCCACCACGGTTAAGCCTGTCACCTCGATTCCTTCTTCCAAGCCTCGGCCTGGCTCTACGTCAGTCCCTTATCATACCCCAAGTTCTTCGAGCTCGCAGTCCCTGACTACTGCTTCTCGCATTATAACATCGTGGTCCGCAGCATTTTATGTAAAGAACTTCAGCGACCACAGTGCCTCCAGTGTATGGCAATTAGATACCTCCACCTTATTACCAGTCTTTTCTGCGATCACCCATTTCTCGAGCGCCTTCACTTGCCAATTACCTTGCACTGCTTGTCGTCATCTAGCTAAGAGCAGTGTCCTCGGGTTCTGAGCGACTCCTGACTAACTTCTTTTGTTTCCATTCTGATCCCCCTTTAGTGATCGCTACAAGAAACAATTTCCACACTGTTCTCTTCTTGGAAATTTCGCTACAAGGAATGAAAGAACGAACTGAACATAGCCCATGTAGTCCTTGGGCCACAGAGTCCTATCGTTTCAGCGCGTAAGAAAATTGTGTACCACCAGATCTTTAGCCTAGTTTGTAGAGCTACGTTGGCTGATTACAAAAATCTAATTATCTGGAAACATGTTTGTTTACGAATAGCTACAGAAATACGGTGGAACTCTTTTACAAACTGTGCATGAACTCAACGCGTGTGAATCTAGGCCTATTAGCCAATCAGCGTTTGCGAAGAGCAAACAGGTCCGACTTACTCCTCAAGGTCAGGCAAGACAGCTCCGCGAATAGATGGCTGCGCTCATGCCGTGACGCTGCTGATGTTTTTAAATACGTTTGATTTTTCCTCATGCTATTGTTTAAGCATGATATCAGAGTGCACACAGTCGGTGTAATGTGCGTTGCATATTGTGATTGTTAAGGAGAATATTTATTACACAGTCGGGCGAATTACAACAGCCAGCAACGCTTCGTTAGCAAAAAAAAAAATAGCTATAAAATAAATAAAACAAACCGAAACCTGTCCGGAAAGGGCTGCTTGGAATACCTAGTACACTTTCACAAAATCCGTGTTACGACACTTTTCCTACTTAATTATTTGTTCTTATAATCTGTTGGCTGCGATTGTGTACAAATTGTAGCAATGTAGCCTAACTGTTTGTCCCGTCCAATTAAAGTAATTAAACGTTGAAAAAGGTCCCTAGGTAATAAACTTGGTTGGTCTTGAAGTTATGCGATTTGTTCCCAGTGGCACACTCATGGGTTCTCAGACCAAACTTTGAATTATAATTCCCTTTAACCCCCCCCCCCCCAACCACCCCTCTCCATTCTCCAACAAAATTCTGTTTGTGCCATTGTTTTCTCCCAATGGGGTTACTTTGTGTATGTCTTATAAAGTTGTGAATTAAAACGGTTACAATGTAGCCTATAGCTAAGGTATTTTCGTAAATACATTATATCTAAAGTTTATCTTTTTAGGCCATGGTAATGAATTATCAATGCACTTGCTTTTTGCCATATCTATAGAAATTGTCCTTTCTTAGAAAAAATTATTTACCGTACTTGAAACTGTGCTCTTTACCTAGCACATAACAAATTTTTCTTTCTTAAAAAAATGTTTCTATTTGATCATGTCCATTTGTTTCAAAATAAATACTCGTACGAAAGGTCCTAAAAACTTTAAAAAAATAATTGCTTCTAAAAAAATAATTGCTTCTTTTTTAACCCATGCTTTCTTGCAAACCTTTTGCCATTGGTTGTAGGCTATACTTGCAACGCATAGAGTTGGAAGACTGAACAATAGCCTCGCAACTATAAAGCAAGATTTAAAGGCTGAGTGTCTTTTTAATATCGTTCTATACAATTTTACAATTTAATTGCTAAAGTTAGCTAGAATAACAAAATTTAAATGCCACGGCACATTTTTTTTGCGGAGTGCTGCCTGTGCTTGGTAAGGAACTTCCACTGGTCTTTGGTTTTCACATGCATTTGAAACTAAACACACCGTCTAATTGCCAATATCAACATACAGATGACACTGCAACAGAGTGAAACCATTTTTGTAAAGGAGAAATCAATTCGTGAATTTGTTTTTTTTCGATTTTGCTTGTTTTCAGACCACTAAAAGTTAAGAGATACATTGAAATCATTTCTATTTTTTTATCATCTCACTTGGAGAAATTGCTGTCGATAGAGAGTTGAGAGCTACTTTTAAATTAACGTACAAATTGTTGGAAGACAGATGTTTCCTTTTAGATTTAGATAGCAGTACACCCCAGTAAAAATTGAAAATTCAAAGAATGACGCTATAGTCGCTTGGCTACAACATATGGACGCAGTGCCGCTACTCCTACAGTGCCGCGACCACGATGAGAGGACATGTTACTGTAGTCAAATTGCTCGAGTTTTCTATTCTGTAAGTTTCTGGTTCAAATCCTTCTCGGGCATGCTGACATTAAGGTCCAAGGAGCAACAGAATCCACTGCGTCTTTATAAACCAACACCATGTCGTGCCATCCGAGGGCCACAGTGAAGCCCAGTGTGTGGCGTCTAGATGGATGTGCATTAGGCTTCACTACAGTTCCCGGATGCTACAATAGGTGTTTGTTTATTCCTTCTCACGGCAATATTTCATTTCTTTTGGTAGCAACTTTATTTACTAACTTTTTCTGCTGAATGGACTTCTTGTTTTGTCTGCAACAATTTATTTGAAGCAATATTTTATTAGTTGAAGTTCAACAATTTAGCATTTGCCACTATTACCATATAACAAGCTACTGTAGGCGCAGTTGACACTTTACAGACAAGATATTTTGAAAACATGCTCCCTATATCATGTACTAACATGGGTTAAAATATCTCTTGGTACAAAATTTTCTCCACAAAATTTCGTTTTAAGGCTTTTTACAGAGAGTGACCCAAGGACTAATACCGTTTTAGTTTTCACTTGTCAACCCTTCCTTCTAGTGACAACAAACCAATCTCCTCGACGAACTACCTTGTTCACGTGTGGGAACCTCGTTTGTGTGCTTCCAGCCTATTCACGAGTTTCGAACGTATTGTGCATCCTCATCTATATGGTACTCGATACTCTCCGGCACCTGGTTAACTCACTGCGTTTCGGATCGCTGATCCTTGTCCCCCTTTTATGATTCTTCAAATTTTTACGTTCTGTACTATACACCAATCATCGGACGCACCAGCTTCGGCATCAGCACCGGCTTGTTTTACGCACACACTCCTGCTGCTTCGGCATCGTCCGTTCCTTCGAGAAGACTCGTTCAGAATCACCGCATGTTCGGTCGCCATTTTAGATAAGCTCCAACCTTTTTTTCTCCAGGCCCTCCCAGTCCTGTGCACCACATCTTAGACCCTCTCAGTCCTGCGCGAACACATCTTAGACCCTCCAGTCTCATCCACTTTGAGGTAATGGAAAATGGTCATTATTGCATGTCTCTTCCAATTCTCAAGCCCAGAACACGATCACCTTCCATTCAGTTGTGACCTATTTTTCCCGATTGTGACAAGCTGCACCTATGATTCCACAGACCATCACAAGAGCTTTACTGATCCTCTCTGTTCCTGTCACTTGGGGGTCTCTTCTCCGCCCTCTGCGTTTCACTCACCACCCGCCATTACGCCGGTAGTAGTAGGGGGAAAAACGCAGAGCAACCCATCAGGAAAACCCTGCAGGTGGACTCCTTACGTACTCCTATTTGCGTAATTTTTTGCAGGTTTTTTTTACAGTGGTGTTGTGGTTTGTTCACCCATGCGGGTATTTTTACGTGGAGGGGGATACGATCGTGTAACTTTCTATCGCACGGGTTGGCCTGGGACTAGTTTAGCGAGCGGTGAGTATAAAAGGCGCGTATAATTCCGTAGATCTTTATATCAGCCATGGCTGCCAAGTACGACGTGGTTTCGAGGTTCCAGTGCAAGAAATGCAAGGTTGAGTTTTTATCGCGAGAAGAGGTGGAAAATCATTTGCAGAAGCCTTGCATGGTAAACTTTACTTTTCTCGAATGCGGAGGACTCATTTCTTCCTACGATGGATTTTTGGCGCACTACGACCGATGCGATGGAAGAATAATTACGGCGGAAAAAAATCAAATTTGGGGGTATATATTACTGCTGTAGCGGCGCTACCTACCTGTTAAAGGTGCTCTCGGTCTAGCGCCGTTATCTTGGTATACTCATCCGGCGTTATTAAAGTAGTGAAGGTGACTGTTTTGACTTTTGCGCAAAATAGCCTGCTCTCTACTGACCCGATGTTGGGTGTAGGGAACTCTTATGCCTGGGCATCAAAAATATCACTATAATAATCTATCTATTATCGCTGCCACCAGGTGGGAATTTCATAGCGATCCTGGTTTAAAGGGCAGTTAAATTGACTAACCTTAACTAGCTATTAATCAAACGCAGTCAATGTTGAATAAAAACTCTTGGTAGTTTTTTTTTATAAAACATGGAAATGCAAAAGATATTTACATTGGACTACAGAAACAAGTTCAGTGAACTTCGAACGCTTTTTAGTTAAAAGCAAGACAAGTTTAAACAAACTTCAAAAATGTTTTAAGTTAAAACATCGGCGATTGCAAACACAGTTTTTGTTTACAGTGAATATAGACAAGAATTAAAGTCTAATTGTTCAAATCCATGAACGTTACTTAAAAACAGGTAGCTTTTTGTTTTGACAGTAATTTACACACCCTACCACCTGTAAGTATGAGAGTTCCATCCAAAAGGCCTAACTGCTTCAGTAATACCTTACGTGATTTTGGTGAAGTCCCTTTTTAAATAAACCCATTTAGTTAAAATAAAAATAAATAATAGCGCTGTGGCTAATATTTAGAAAAGGGGGTTTTTAGGAAGTGGTCCTTAAACACTTAAGTATGTAGAGAGGGTTGGTCAAGAATGCCGATGGCCTAACTGTCTACATATCGCGAAAATTGCCTAGTCGAATTTAAATTTTTAAACTATAAAATTTAGAATGTCTTGTCCTAAAAGTTAAATTTTTAAAAAGTTAAGCTAGCTCTGTTACGTCCATAACAACTACTACCTTCTGCCCGGCAAGGCAGTGGAGAAGCATCCCGATCCCCAGATCCGGAGTAGCGACAATCGGCAATTCGTCTGTGAGCTTGGCTAAGGATTGAACGCAACTTTTGTTTATATAGCAACAAGGTAGACCTGCTGACGTAGGCGCGCGGACCCCAGGGAATGCGACATTTAGTATTGAATCAGTTGTGACGTCACGATGACGCTTGTGACAGATGGTCGGCTGGAGGTAGGGCTTGTTGCTAAGCAACTTGATTGACAGCTCCCTGGCATTGTTTGCAGGCAAGAGACGAAGTCGGCTTGCGAATGGCTGAGCGCCAATTTTCTGGAAAATGCTGCGTCCTGATTGGCTGAGGGCCGTTCGGCAGGTAGAGCAGCGAAAAAGCAACTCCGGTTGTGAACACGAATTTCCATGCTAGTTTGAAACTTGAAGGAACAAAGGCAAATTTGAAAACCAATGGATTTTTCGTTAACTGTAGAAGCTGTACAATTGAATTTATTTGACAGAAGGATACTGTGGATTGAATTGCCATGGACTAGGGATCGTTGCTGGAATGCTAATAAAGTGCAGGGAGCATAAAATAAAAAAATCGTAACTACGTAAATCGCGAGTGCTGGTTCGGTAGTTTTTCGTAAGTAAACATTTAAATTAGCGTTATAAAAATGCCCTTAAACTGGTACTAGTTTATTTACACGTTTTTAGTTATTAACCCCCCGTGAATCTGAAGCAGTCAAGCTAAAGGTGGTTGAAGTTTTCATAAAAATTCATTGTAACATGGCCTGTGCCACAAGTCAAAATAAAAACAGCAAGCAACGAGATTGAATGTTTCAAACATACAAATAATATGGTAGTGCAATTGTCTGACCATACGTGCCCCCCTAACATACACTAAACTGTGGCTTTATGCCGAAAATGAAAATACCAAGTTTTTACATTTGTACAAACGAAGCTGCGTTGTCGGCAGTGACTTCCGGTTGGTGAAACGTGGTGGAAAACGCCCATATTTAATTTCTGAGATCGTTTTTGCAAATTGTGTTCCCGTGGAAAGTTGCGGGGATATCTGGCTATGTTGTGTCGAAAACTGGGTTCAAAAATGTCAATTTTTGGCTGGGGGGGGGGGAGCATGTGCCTTAAAGGTGGTGATCGCTGTTTTCAGAGTGAGAAAAAAAAACAGATTCGTAGCTCTCAGCGTTACATGCCCCCACTGGGAGAATGTTGCATGGGTGGCCTGTTGCCTCCCATCAACATGCCTGAAAACAAAGATTAGTGCACATAAGATACGCCTAAAATGCTGCCAAGCCATGCAATCTTAGTACACAAGTAACTAATTGTGCTACCCTCTTCTGTTTACCTACATGTCCGTATGTTTTGTAAACAAGAGTTGCTGAAAACCACTTGTTCCAAATTTTTACTCTTGGTACAAGATGAAAATACATTTATTACAAAAAATAAACTTTGCCGGCTTTTTAGTAGTTTTTGGCTTTTGCGGCAAAAGCTAAACTATGTAATGTTTTTAAGTTACATTTAAAAAAAAAACACTAGTGATACAAAAATTAATTTGTTGTGGTCCGCAATGCTCATGCAGGATTATCGTACACGCAGTTCATTGAATTTAAGTATTAAATTACAATTTATGGTTTTTGTACTATTTAACCATTAAATGAGGCCATCTCCTACTCTGGTAATACGTCCCTCACGGATCTGCCTCTGCTCAAGTCTAGTCATTTTTTTTATTTGGAATGACTGCGATAGGAACCCTCCGGCGCATTTCAGAATACCTAAGCCTGCGATAGGGGTCGGTGAACTGAATACTATGGGTACGCAGGAAACGACCAGCTCTATTTAACGTTAAATGAATACCGCTGGAATGGTTTTAGGTTACCAAATAACTTGTTTGAACATAAAATTATTCTACTAAAGGGTTTATAGGTATTACCCATAACTTGCAAATAAAAATACAACACTGGGAGGTTTTATAGATAATAACCAACAACTTTTTAACGACAGGGTTAACCTTTTGCTCCCAGAGGTGAGACAGACATTTTTTTAAAGAAAATGTTTCATGAAAACTTAAAGAAGGGAAAATCGGGCACAAGATCCCTCGTAGATATTCCGAATGAATATTAGAATACGAGTCGTTTAATTCCTATGGCCTATTTCTCAGAAAGGTTGTAGGCTATAGGAAGAAAAATCATTGGCTCTTAAAATTTTGGCGTAAAGTTCCAAAACGGGAAAAGCTGAGTTTCTTTGAGTAGGCTCGCCCTCACAAGAAACCCCTTAACAAAATTAAAAAAAAAAAAAAAAACTTTTTAAATTTTTAAAAAGGAAATTGCATTTCAGAAAATGATTTTTTTAAACTGAAATAAAGGTGTTGTGCTTAAACAAAGTACTGACTTAAGGTATCTGCGTTAAGATGCAATTTGCCTGGTTTGTATTTTACAGAATACTCGTAGTCTTGCAAAGTCAAACTCCACCTCAGAAGTCTGGGATTTTTACCGGACGTCTGTTTGAGCCAGTGCAATGGATTGTGATCAGACTAAATTATGAACTTTGTGCCATAAATGTATGGTCGCAGTTTGGCAACAGCCCAAACTAAACACGCACATTCTTTTTTTTGTGGTGCCATAATTTTGTTCCCTGGCAGTGAGTTTCCGGGAGACATACAGACATGGATGCTCGTCACCGTCAACCACTTGTGAGAGGACCACGCCCATACCCCTGTCGGAACAGTCGCACTGCAGGATGAAGCTTTGAGAAATGTCAGGAGTCCTGAGTACCGGGAAGGACACTAAAGCTTTCTTTAAGGTGTCAAAAGCCACTTGCTTGCTTTCATCCCACAAAACTGGGTCTGGAGCGTCTTTCTTGAGAGAATCTGTTAGGCTAGAACAGATTTGTGAGTAGCCTTCGATATAGCGCTGGTAGTAGCCTACAAGGCCTAAAAAGGAACGGACATCCTTTTTTTGTCTGTGGTCGTGCGAATTTTTGCACGGCCAAGACCTTTACTTCCGACGGCGTTCGGGAACCATTTTTGACCTCGTGGCCGAGAAAGGTGGCGTTCCTGCAGGCGACCTGCGACTTTTTTGCGTTTACCGTGAGCCCGGCCTTCTTGACAGCAGAGAGAAACAAATAAATATTATTTAGGTGTTGGTCCCAGGTTTCTGCACCAACAGCAGTGTCATCCTGAAAAGGAGTGACTAATTCTTCCAAACCTCGGGTCACACCGTCCATGAGCTTTTGGAAGCAAAATGCAGCATATTTCATGCCCATGTTCATCATTAAAGGGGCATACTTCCTTATGGGAGTTGTGATTGTGGCAGCTTGTGAAGCTTCAGGTGTGAGCCTGACCTGCCAGAAACCCCTGTTTAAATCAAAAATCAAGATAAACTTCCAGCGTGCTGCACGCTCTATGCACTCTTCGATGTTAGGGATTGGATAATCCATCGTGACTGTATTATTATTTAATTCAGGATAGTCTGCTCCCGGACGTGAACTAGCGTCCTCCTCCTGGACGATTATAATGAGGCTACCATGAGGAGAGTCTGTCTCGACGATCAGACCTAAATCAAGCATGCGCTTAATTTCCGTTACTATTAAGTCACGTTCGAATTTTGCGTGACGGTAGTACTTGCAAGGTTTGACATTAGCGTAAATAAGGATAACGTCATGCGTGACGAGATCAGTACGACCTGGTAGTGTTGAAAACACACCATCTACTTGATCAAATGGCCTTTGCCGCCTTTGCCTTTCCAAGTGAAATCTTTGTGCACTAAGTCACGTTCGTCAGTCAAAACGAAATTGCTTGCCCCTTCCCGGGAAAAGTAGGGCTTTAGCAAGTTCACATGGTAAACAGTTTCTTTCTGGGTACCATAAGATTTTTTTTTACAACATAGTTGGTGTCTGAAATCCTCTTTAAAACTTCGCACGGACCATCCCAGTAGATGCCCAGCTTGTTAGCCCGAGTGGGCTTTAAGATGAGTACCTTCTTTGAATTTGCGTTCAGTGGCTTTGTGATAATAATAGTTTTTATTTTTAAGTTGGCCTTGTTAGACATTTTCTTGTGCTAATTCACGGGAATACTTGATGCGCTGCAACAAGTCTAAAATGTACTCGAGAATGTGTACGTCCGGCTCTACCCATTGACTCTTAATTAAGTCGAGTGGCCCTTTTATGATCCTGTCATAAACCAATTCCGAGGGTGTGAAACCCGTGCTCTCATGGGGAGCCGTCCGCAAAGCATACATTGCCCCCGGCAAACAACGTTCCCAGTCGTCAGGATGCTCATGACAGACTGAGCGAAGCACCACTTTGAGCGTGCGATGCAGGCGTTCTCCGCTATTATATTGCGGGTGGTTAACGCTTGAGTTAATGCACTTCATTCCGCATTTTTCCAAAAATAAAGTGGTTAATTCGGACACGAAAACCGAGCCTAAATCCGACTGAAGTTCGGAAGAGAAGCCTAACCTCGAGTAAATTTCGAGTAGGGCGTTGACTACCGACTGGCTGTTTGCCTCTTTTAAAGGGACAGCTTCGGGAAACTTCGTGGTTGGGTCTAACAAGGATAGGATATACTTATAGCCAGCTTTGCTAGTAGGTTTTATGGGTCCTACGATATCGATAATGTATCGATTAAACGTTCACCATTCATAGGGACTAGTACCATGGATGCTATGAACTTCTGGCCGGTTTTGCGAGTTTTCTGACATGTAAGACATGTGTGGACATACATTTCTATGTCGCTAAAGCAATGAGGCCTATAGAAATAGGTTAGGACATGATCCTTAGTTTTTGCTCAGCCAAGGTGGCTGTAGTGTTGTTATTGTTGCATTACACTAGGGGGTAAATGACTGAGC